>PVHP010026997.1:0-24213 GCA_004024765.1 Zapus hudsonius | reverse complement strand
CCCCTAGGCAAGGAGGAAGAGTGTAAGGCTTCTGGGGGTGGGGGTGGGGTGGGGGTGGGGTGGGGGGTGGGGATGCAACTGCAGCTAGGGGAGTGGAGACTACTTCCTCAGGCAGAATAACTTCATCAGAGTCTGAGAGTTCAGTGTCCCCAGATTCTACAGGATCTTCCCACATATCACCATCCCAAGCTTCAGGATCCCACTCCTTTCCAATAAGTGCCCTCACTTTAACTTCTGACCCCTTGTGAGACTGGGACTTGAACCTGTGTTGCAAGTTAGCCAATTGCACAATGAGAACTTGAGTTTGTTTTTCTGCAATTTGAACCTTATTGCTGTTAGAGATTTGACTGTCCTCCAGAGCAATCTTAGAAAACTTCATATCATGTATTTGGGTATTAAGCTGGGAATTCTCCTTTCTGAGCTTCTGTTTGTCCCTTACTAGTTTTTCCAGAGATGCTAGAAGAAGCCAGCCAGCATTATCATTTGTCTTACTTATCCACAAATATTCAAAAGTGTTAAATATCGAGTCACCAAATTCCTTGCTCCTCATAAGAGGTGACTCAGGATCACTAAAAACATCTATTTCACGGATCGAGTTAAATAATTCACACCATGGATTATCAGCCTTCTTTTTACCAACAACAGTGCTCTCCTCATTGCCTTTAGGGCCTTTAGTAGCACTGAAGTTGAAGAGGTTACTCCAGATAGCCCCAAGGGCACTAGAAAAAGCCATTCTTACAATTCTGTTTCTCTAGAACCACTCCTAGTACCAATTTCTGTATTAGTCAGGGTTCTCTAGAGGAAACAGAGTTGATAGAATGGATTATAATAAAAGGGAATTCATTGGGATAGCTTACGACAGTCCAATAGTAGCAATCTGTAGGCCCACTGGTAAGGAACCAGTAGCTATTCAGTGCACATAGATGGATGTCTCAGCAGTCCCAATCCAGCCCAGAAGGCCGGATGAATCCCTGGGGAGTGGCTGCTCTTCAGTCCAATATGTGAGGCCGAGGAAACTGGATTCAGATGTCCAGGAAGGGTAGGAGAGCAGGATGTGAGTGCAAGTCACAAACAAGCACCAGCAACTGGAGGAAGAAGGAAGAGCATCTCCTTCCCCTTAAGCTTCCTTATATTAGTCTCCTTCTGGAAGGCCCACCCAGGATTAGTATGGATTAGCTCAAATTGACAAATTTAACTATCACAAGTCTTCTCCAAAATCCCAAAAGGAATATGTCAATCCTTCCTGCAGGAAGCTCAGATACCTGCCCAAGATTATTATTTATTAGATCAAGTTGACAAATTTAACCATCTTAATAGGCTTTTTGGTTTTGTCCATTGTTATTTAAAGCACTATATTGACATATGATTGGTATTTGTTTAAAATCTGTTCAAACTTCAACATATATGACTCAAGTATAAAACCTAGAACAAGATATATCCTCTGAATATCAGCCATGACATGCCATACCAACCCTCAAACATCTCCAGAGAATTTCATTATGGCTATTAATTAAGTACTTAATTAATTTTTATGGTTGGTTAAAATCACAGTAAAATATTTGCTCCTGAAAATTACAAGGAAACAACAGTATTTTTAGCTATATGCATGTACTATAGAGCATAACTTCTGAATTTTTCTTGCATAAAAAGCTTGCAATTTATATACTTATTTGAGAGAGAGAGAGAGAGAGAGAGAGAGAGAGAGAGAGAGAGAGAGAGAGAGAGAGAGAGAATGGGCATGCATGCCAGGGCTTTATGCCACTACAAGGGAAAACCAGACCTAAGCCCCACTCTGTATGTCTGTCTTTACCTGGATTTTGGGTAATGAAACCTGAGCAGTCAGGCTAGAAAGCACATGCCTTTAAGCACTGAGCCATCTGTCCAGCCCACATAAAATGTTTTATGTTTGTATTTTAATTTTCTACGTTTATCCAGATACCAATGCAAAGAATTTAGGTGATATGGGCTCAAATTTTTATGCTTTCAACATGTTTTTTTTTTCCCATTCTGTTACCTTGACAGAAATGTCTCCAAAGAGAGGGAAAAATTCCCAAGTAAATTTTAACTGGATTTGGCAAAATTAACCACCCCAAATTTAATTTCTTGGAAGTACATTTTAACATTCAGATAAATTTTGCATTATGTTACCTTTGAGTGTGACTGCCATGACAAGCTGGGTACCTCCTCGATGCCTCTTTCCAATTAAAAATGATGATAGAAATATGGTGTTTTGCATCAGACACTTGACTAAAATATCCCTCATCATCAGGATTTGGAGTGTCAGGCTGCAGGTATCCTGGTACTTCACTTAGATGCCTGTTATTTCTCTCCATTTAGAATCATTTTCAAGTAAAACTTCTTAAAGGGATCACAGGAGCAATTTATTGTCGGTTATGAGATTATTTTAATAAGCATAGAAAACTAACAGCTACAATACATCTTTGGGACTCCGCTACATTTTGTGTGTTGATTTTTTAGATGAAAGATTAAAAACTTTTGCAATTCATTAGCTGTGGTATGATTACTTCTTTTTAATTAAGTTTGAATCCCAATAAAGTATTTTCTTTCACATTCTGTGCTATTCTTCAATGTGGTTCTAAGCATGGTGATTTATATTTCAATTCAATGGTCAGTCTGAGAGAAAAGTCATCTTCTCAATATATTGAGACATTAGACTCCATTTATGCTTTGTAAAAATAAAATTAAAAACATTGTTTTCTAATTCTGGTAGAAGGACTGAAGTAAGGTTTTTGTTGTTTCATTTGGACTTTTGTTCCTCTATTTCTTTGTCCCCTAACCCACTTTTTGGGATTGAACACGTGGCCTTATACATGCTAGACTTGAATTCGATCACAAAGCTACAACTAGTGTGTTTTCGTGTTTATATTCTGAAACAAACTATTGCTAAGTTGTCCAGACTGGCATTGAACTTGTGATCCTTCTGTCCTTTCCTCCTGCATAGCTGGAGTCACCACCACTTTCAGATTATTTGGTTCATTTTAATAAAAAGCAATTAGTACAGTTTTCTTTCTAATATTTTTTAGGTTTGAGTTGCATTACTTACATGTTTACAATAACCTTTTAATATTGTTCTGTGACAGGTGTGTATAGGGACCGCTCCTCCCCTTCCAGCCCCTCCCTTTGAATGGGAGGTGTCTAGTTAGAGCTACAACCTAGGTGCCAAAACTGACTGGTGAGATATGAACCAATCAGCTGTCCCTCTAACTCACCTGGGGAGGACTCAAAACTAGCTTCCCTAGAGGAAGTAGGCCCTCTTCTTCCCACACATGGCAATGGAGTAGGACTACTGCTGACCCAGGCCTCAGTGAGGTAAGGCCTGTACCCCCTACCCCAGCAGCTGGGGTAGGGGGGCAGGCTCCAGACCTTTTCTCTCATAAACCTCTCTTTCTCATAAAGGGAGCTTTCTGTTATCTTTTCTTGGGCTGTTTAACTAAATAGTAAAAGCTCTAAACTCTGACACGTGTTTTCCCCACACTGGTGGCAAGAAAACTTTATGACTTCCCACATCCAATTTCCCCATCCAACTCCCCTTTTCCTGATCTACTAAATTAGAATAAATGTGTAATTAAAATTTAATTCTGTCCCTGTGTACAATTCTTTGGCATTAGAGGACAAGAACTTGGAGTAGGAGGAGGGGGAAGGGAGAATTCCAAAACTCTCTCTCTCTCTCCCCCCGCATTGCTTACTATTAATTAGCAGCAACCCGTATCAGTTCTTTTTTCCTAAAACTTTCTAAAATAAAATTTTCTTTGATTGTATTGTCACACTTGTATTTTGAAATGATTTTAAGTATTTTAGGCACAATTGAATGGCCCAATTACTATCAATGCAAAGTAACATATTTATTTTGATTTTGAAAGAACAAAGGCTCCTTGTCCAAAAGAAGACAATGTAAAAAGGTAGTAGCAAATCAAAATCTTCCTACAATTTGAGAGAAATATGTCTCCATGCTTTTCTTGACAGATATTTGCATACATATTGTGATAGCTTTGAATAAATGTCCCCAATAGAATTTATTATAATTGTGTTTATTAAATTGTTGTCTCCAGGCTTCTGGCTGGGGAAAGTGTCATTTTGGTCTGGCCTCCTGGGGTCATGATACCCTTTCTAAATTGGATGCAAAATTCTAGGGATACATATGCAAAACAGCATCAGAACCCCAGGTCTGGCAGCTCTGCATTTTGTGAATTACAGTGTTATAGTGTGCTTGTTTGAGGTGCTGGTGGTGGATTTCTCTCATTGCTTGCTTCTGTGAAAGGGAACCAGACTTTTCCTTAACTTCCCCTGGGTCTGTTACTTCAACAAATACTTTCCTCCCCAAGTTCTAAGGAACTTAGTAAGGAACCCCAAGTTCCCTGTTACAAACCATCTCCTCAGACCCAAAGCACACACTTATTTTTCTGTAATATCTTTATTATGAATAAGTAAATACATTGTATGAATCTTGTGAATGTGTCCCCATTTCCCTCCTCTCTGTCCCCTACCCACTGGGGTCCTTCCTCCATGCATTCTGGATCTGTCCATAAGGTTAGGGGGTTATGAACTGCCCCCAAGGAGTGAGTTTTTCTTTTTTTCTTTCTTCACCCTTTCTATAATGTTGCTGAGGGGGCCATGTCTCTGTGTATTCTTCCCCACCATGGCTCTTACAATCTTTCCGCCCCTTCTTCCACTCAGTTCCCTGAGTCATAGTGGGTGAGTTTTGAGTCTGCTTTATTGTTGAGATCTTAAGTTTCTCTGGATCTTTGCCCTGGGTTGTGATGGGTATCATTGGTGTCAGTCTCCATTGACCAAGGCACACACTTTTAAAGTTCTTTTTATTCACTTCTCCAGGAATACAGTTTCAAAACAAACTTTACTGTCATATTGGTTTTTCTTTCTTGACTATTGGGGGGATGTTCATTAACTGCCTATTATTTGCCTGAGTAGGCATGATATTTCATGTGTTCTCTGGCACCTGATTTTTTGAGCACTTCTTTTACATTTTAAATTGGAAGGGCATATATTTAATAACCCAGTATTCTAAAAATAATTGGACAGAAGCTAGAGTATGAGCAGGAGGTTCTGCTGGGACAATTCAATCCATGGGTACTTTCCTTTGGAATTTATACAGTTTCATTTCCAAGGATCAGATCACTGTGTCTTGTTTTCCACTTGGCTCAGCCTTCAAACACCTTCAAGAATGATTACTCATATGATTCTGGTGACGTGAGAAACAGATTGAGTCATTGTATAAGTTACATCTTTAGTTGTCTATACTTTTAACCTATTTTTCCTATATTCCATCCAGTCCTCTGGCTTCATAGCTTTACTTTCTAGGTGGTTGTGAGATCTAATTCTTTACAATATTCAGAAGACACCTTAATTCAAAGTGGCATGCCGAAACCTGAGCTCATCACCTCTAACTTGTCAAATGTCTCAGTTTGCTGGATTTGTATTCATTCTTCCAACCATTCATTGTTATGTTTGTTAAATATCTGCTTTGTATTGGGCTGTGTTTCCTGGGGTAGTTTTGATTGTGGTAACAGGGAAACTCATGCAGAGCCTGATTAGACAGTAATGACACAGTGTGACAAGTGTCTAGATGTGATGAGTTTGGTAATGGATGCCAGAACACAGGAAGGAACCTAGTTTCAACATGAATGCTAGGAAAATATTCTGGAGGAATTCTCAGTGTTTAATGCACTTTGTCTGTAAAGCCTAACAACAGGGTTCCATTACCTGGGACCTATATATAGGCAGATGCACAAGGTGACATATTCCTGGTGTTCATTTGCAGTGGCAAGAGGCTCTGGCATGCACATTTTCTCTCTCTCTCTCTCTCTCTCTCTCTCTCTCTCTCTCTTTCTCTTTCTTCCTGCTTGTAAGTAAATAAACAGAAAATCATGTCTAAGTTGAATGCTGAAGCTTAATAAATAAACTCTAAAGAGAAAACAGTAGTAGTCTGGTTGTATAAAAGAACATGCTATACAAACAACCCCAGGTAAAAAAATTATTTTTTATAATAACTAGGATGAAAGGGGTAAAACATGGTAAGTTTTGAGACTTACTAAATAAAGAACTAGCCAAATACAACTACTTTATATTTTGTGATAGAGTTGAGATTTTATCTGGCGAGACAGAGAAAGTATCAGAAGAGTATAAAGATGGGAATTAAATGTAAATCTGAATTTCAGAAAGAGCATTTTAATTATGATGTACACATCGGATTGAAAAGCCAAAGGCATGTGAAGATCAAATAAAATCCAACATGAAGGCTTCCGGTTCAAGATGGCTGACTAGCAGACACGCCACGTCTCTCGGCAAACAAGGGTCAGGGTTTTCAGCAGGGATCCAGGTTGTGGACATAAGCTGCAGTCACGCTCTGAGCTGCAGATACCTCCAAGCACAGGATTCTCACCAGTGGACGCCTCCATTGAGTACCAGCGCTCACCGGAGGCAGATGCAGCGAGAGAGCTGGGGCCCATCTAACCCTACCAACCCACCATAGGCCGATAGCTGAGATTCTGGCAAGAGAGGAGCCACCACAGTCATATCGTGGAGGATCCAAATGGAACCCTTCAGAGAATGATGGGATGAACAAGGGGCCCACAGCCACAGCCATTAAATCAACACAGGATAAGCCAGTGGATAGAAACCAAAGATCTTAGACACAAAGACCCCTAAATTCACAACCTTAAAGCAGCCTTAATACTCATCCACCACGACTCAGGGAACTATGCAGAAGAGGGGGCAGAAAGATTGTAAGAGCTGTGGTGGGGGAAGATTATCCAGAGGCATGGTCAGGAGAACCTGGCTGAATACTAGGCTATCCATGGTCCCCTGTCACAAGGACTGATCCAGACGACCCATTGAGGAGGTTATCCAGTGGAGGGGGGAGGAGAGGGCAGCGGGGAATTGGCGATAACAACTCATTGTTAAAAAAGAAACATCTGAACTAACAAAAGCCCTCCAACTTATAATATAACACAGCTGCTCCGTGCATTGCGTGCCTCTCTGTGTGTTCCACAGTAGGGGATTTCCTTGTATCCATTCATTTTATGTGCCCTCTGGAGAAGGGGCAAATTCAGTCCAACTGGAATTTGACGTGTCTTTACTGGGCATTTTTTGGATGTTAAAAAAAATTTGGCTCATTCCTAAAGTATCCAGCTGAGAGCCATACAAGATGAGATTGTATTTTGTTTATAAGCAGCAATATGAATGAGTGGCGTTTTCATAACGAACAGTTAGTTTCTCTACCAGTGCAGAATAATGAATTTATTTGCAAGAAATGGGTACTATCTAGAAACTCTTATCAAAAGATACATTAACATAGTTGTTTTCTGTCAGTAATTACTTATGATGAGTCAATGTCCAATGTATGCATCATGCTTTTATTTATACAATTATTTAATTATTTTTGAGACAAAGTTTTACTATGTAACCCTGGCAGTCCTGGACCTCATTATAAAGATCTGGCTGGCCTCAAATTTTCAGTAATACTCTTGCTTCTGATGCCAGGGGGCTGGGATTTTAATTTTGTGTCACCACACCTGGTTCTGTCTTATAATTTATCAGACCAGAAATAAAAAATGATGCCAGTTATGTTTAATTAAAAAAAATCCAACGAGAAGTGGTAAACCTTTCACTTGGAGTAGTACTTACCCAATTTTTGTTGTTAAAACAAAATACCTGAGGCTGGTTAATTCATAAAGAGGAATATTTCATGAATTTGAAGGCTGAAAGTTTGATACTGAGTGGCTTCAAACATCCAGCCTTCTGTTGGGACTCCTGGCTGGGTAACACTGTGATAGAGAAATGGAAGGGGAACAACTTGGGTTCAGAGCGTGCCAAGTTTTGGGGTCTCATTTCACGATGAATCACTGTTTCAAGAACTCATCCATTCTATAAGGTTAACTAGTTTTGATTGTTGTTGCTTTTTAATTTGGTTGTTTGTCTATAACCTAATTTAATTGAGGTAGGCCTCACCTTTAAAAGTCTTACCACTTCAAACACTGTTACAATGGGACTAAGTTTCTCCATGTGAACTTTTAAAGGACACACTTAAACTGTGTCCAAATTACAGCAGCTGCTGATATCCATGGGTACATACATAATTTTAAGTCTCTATTTCACATATGAGAGAATGCCTGTAGCATTTAATATTCCTAACTCTGGCTTACTTCACTTAACATAAGGACTTCTAGTTCCATCAGTCTTCCTGCAAATGTCAAGTTCATTTTTTTTATGTGGAATAAAATTCCATTGAGAACCTGGTGTGCTGGCACACACCTTTCATCCCAGCACTATGGAGACAGAGGTAGGAAGATGGCTGGAGTTCTAGACCAGCCTGGAACTACAGAATGAGTTCCAGGTCAGGCTAGGCTACAGTGAAACCCTATCTCATAAAAAGAAAATAATTGTGTATATGTACCACATTTTCATTATTCATTCATCTGTGAATGGACATTTAGAATAGTTCCAACTCTTACTATTGTAAATAGAGCAGAAATGAACACATATATACAAGTCTTTCTGTTGTATGTTGGTGTATAGTCCTATTGGTACACAGTTAAGGGGTATAGCTGCAGGAGTTACTGTTAATATTAGTGGTAGTAATGACAGTGGTAGTACAGCAGCAGCCGTAGTAGTGTAATTACTTTCTTTGGAGAATTGCTGCACAATTTATACTGGCAGTGATTCAGCTAATCAGTAGTTCAAAGGATAATTTCCTTAACTGAAAGCATATAACACCTGCCTTATAGGAAGACAAGCTCTTAAGATATAGACGTGTGCAAATATAATTAAAGGAACACAGAAATTATAAGTGGATAATAACAGCACAGTATAAATCTGCATATCTTGGCACATGGCAAGCTCCTGGAAGGCATAGACATTTCCTATCTAATGTATTCTGGCAATAGGTTCCCCCACCAATTTTTAGCATAATCAAATAAAACCAAATGTCATGAAGTTAATATATCAGTTCATCTCAACCACCTAAAAAAATATCAAGAATTAAAACTGATACATAAAATCCTAGGTTATATAACCAAAATCACTCATAGCACTTTAGTTATATTGAAAGGAGGTGGTGAGTCAGTCAAAACACTGAGATCTATGCCAGAGAGAACACACAGAATATTTTTTCCTCTTCCTGCATACTATGTTTACAACACCTGGTACAACTTACAAATGAATCACTTGTTCATAGCTTAAATTATTTAAGATATATTTAATGAACAATACATTGTTATCTTATAACTGCTGGTATAAATTAACACAAACATCAAATTCTCTTGTACTCCTGCAGAAGTCTGAAGTCAGTTTTACTGGCCTGAAATTGAAGTGTTTTCTGAGTTTATCTTTGTTCAGAAGCTTATGGATTAATCTATTTCCTTAGAATTTCCAGGTTCTAGAGCTGGGAAAACATTCATTACATTCTTTTTCTTTTTTTTGGCAGGAGATATGCTTTTACTTTCATTAATCATACATTTTTCTCTGATATATCAGGGGAAATAGAAGTATTTGGAAGTCAGAAAGGAGTTCTACATTATTTTTCCTTCTTCCCTTACCCCCTGCTTAATAAATGAAATTAATAGCTACCTCTTAGAATAAGCAGAGATAAAAATCATCTGGGAGCATACAATGGTTGATAAGAATCTCTTGTGGTCTCTAATATATGAATACAGAACAATTGTTTGTATTGACTATGTAATGACAAGTAAAACAAAGACATCAGTACATCTTCTGGATACAAGTCAAATAAAATCAATGTCCTTTTTACATAACATTAATAGCCCATTAGAAATTTTTGCAATGTTTAAAAATGATTCTAAGGTTACATCCATAGTAGTTAATCACTCCACAGACTGTAGAAAAGTGCCACTTAAAGATATATTCAATTTTAGCAGTAAAACTTTGAAGCCTGTGTAATGAAAAATATGCAAAAATTTTATTAAAAAGGAATTTTAAAAACATAACAAAATTGATATAACATGCAAAAAACCTGGACAACTGTATATAATTATTCTTATGACAGCAAGAGAAACAAAGGGCAGAATTTGCACCAAAACAGAAATCCAGAAGTTGCTGAGAGCTCTACACTAAAATAGACTTAAAAATACAGCCACAAAGGCTCAGGGAATTTTGCAGAAAAGGGAGCAGAAAGAATGAAAGAGCCACAGTGTGGGAGGGACTATCCTGAGGCATCTCCCCCCACCCATCTTACAATGACTGACTGCTGTTCATACAACTCATAACCCAAAGCCCCATGGTGCAAACCAGCAATCCCAAAGAGCGCCCTCAGTGGAGTAGGGGCCAGGAGGAGGGAAAGGCTGGTACCGACACTCATGTATCCATACAAAATTTCTACTTTTTTTTAAAAAAGCACAGAATTCATCACAATAGTGACATAAAGGTCAAAATTTTTCTGTCCTAGGCTCCACAGGAGGAACCAAGGGTATACTTTTCATTATTCTTTAGAATGTTCTAACGTGGGATATGCTCATGTGTATACTTGACAATTAAATTTTGTTTTAAGCTATACAGTGTTGTTTTAAGGAGAGCCTTTATAACTCTGTTTACACAAGTAAGTACTATTCTTTATGATTTTCTTGTTACTACGTAACCAAAACAAACGCTAGAATCCTCAGGAGTCCAGGCCAGTGTGAAATGGAAATTGGGGGTAGTGTCTCTTTCAGAAAAATCTTCTCCTCTGCATCTCTAATTCTCTCTTTCGATTGTAATTTCAGTACCAAATGTGACTAATATAAAATAATATAAAATGCCATCTTTATTTTTTTTCCGTTCTCAAAAAAAGATCTATTTGAAAAAAAAAAGGCAACTTAAAAACTATGGAAACAACCAATGTACTACAATTGTAACATCTGAATGCTTCATATTAAAAAGGGAGAAAAAAACCCAAAACATCTGTATTATGATTGCCACCTGGATCTCAGAGGACAAATTCTAAGAGAGGTGTCACAGCTTCTTGGGAAGGAGGATGGGTAGGCAACATTGCTGCCTCTAAGCCCTGAACCACTTCATTGGGTATCTCCTTACCAGAGAGGACTCGGCCCCGCCCTCTGGAGAATCCCAAACCGCAAGCCCCGCCCCCATATAGCCCCGCCCCGGGGAGCCCGTCCCCTAAGCCCCACCCTCTGGGGGGACTTTAGCTTCTAGAGCCCCGCCCCCAGCGCTCCGCCCTCAGAAGCCCCGCCCCAGAAGCCCCGCCCCCGAGCTCCCACGCCCCGAGGGAAGCCGCGGGCCGAGTGGACGGCGGAGCCATCAGCTTTCCCCGCCCGACCGCGCGTGCCTGCGCCGGCCGCCCGAGCCCAGACGCGCGGATCCCGCCGGGGTGAGCAGCCGCGGGGACCGCGGGGACCGCGGGTCCCGTGCTCGATCCGGCCGGGGGGCGCCTGCGCGCTGCCCGACAGCCAATCGGCTTTCTCTCGGCGCCCTTTGACCCCGCGCCCGGCGGCGGGCGGCGCGGAAGAGCCGGAGCAAGGCTGCGGCAGCCTTCGCCCTCCGCGGCAGTCTAGGTTAGTTTCATGTCGGTTCCCTTCCTCCCCCACCCGCCCCGGGGCCAGGGTCTCCGCAGGACCGGACGGGGTGATCTGGTTCCATCTCGCCTGGAACTAGCGGCAGGACCGCGGTGAATCCAGTGTGGGAGGTGTCCGCAGACCCCACGGGGGAGCCCGCCGCTGTGACAGGTGTGGGCTGCCGGTGCAAGACCGAGCGGTGGGATCCAGGTGTGGGTGACACTGGTTCATGCTCATGCAGTGCCCTGTCTTCATATTAAGTGCGGGTCACGGGTGTGGAGGAGAAAGCCCCTCACCCTTCCCAATTGATGAGGGGCTTCCATATCACAGAAATGACCACACTGCTGCTTCTCACAAGTCTTAGGAAGACAATCGCATGGGGCAAGATTGGCTTGTGGACTCCGCCCTTACAACATGCTTAACTTCTGGGCAGGTGACTTTTCATTTGCTAGCCCAGGAGCTTTAGAAAATTTCCCAGCTACTCAGTTCCATCACCTGCAATGCAATCATAAAGAAAAGTTCCTCTTCTCAGGTTGTTGCGAAGATAAAGTGTGAGAATGAGGCCATGCCTACCTGGATTTCTGTAGTCAAGGACACGCATGCAACACGTTTACAGTAAAACTGACCTGAGTGAGTTCTAGGACAGAAACTGATTCTGGAAGTTCCAGATATGTATTCTAGCTTTAGCTCTGCTTCTAGTTACTTCACCCGAATACAATTAGAAGAGAACTTAATGAAGAAAATAGGCAGCAGTCTGTAAAAAAGTAATTGATAATTTTAAAGTGACCTGTTTTTACTGAGTTATATAATAGCATTTTTTTTCTACCACACTTCTTCAGGGTCATTGGGTCTCTTAGCTGGGTGGAAATGCCCAGTAATTTTTATTACACATCCAAATCACAAAACACAAAAATAGAAAACATTGTTTCAAAAGAACCTGTTATGTATGCAAGAATAATGAAACTGTCCTTTGATGAGAACATATTTTCAATTGCCAATACCTCAACGTGCTTTTTAGAACCGATACACTTTGATTGGTAGCTCTCTCTCTCTCTCTCTCTCTCTCTCTCTCTCTCTCTCTCTCTCTCTCTCTAATGATGAAACCTTTTTCTTTAGCTGAAGCCAAGTAAGTAGTTCCTCTACCCTCTTCCTGTAAGAATATGCTGTTTTAGATTTCAAGAGTTACTCTGTTGTCACAGTTATGAAGATAGTAACTTACATTTAGATGGATTTTTAAATTACCAAACCTCCATGATTCTTTCTACATAATGTTCAGTATAGACTGCAAACCTGTTAAGTATGTATGTAGTCAGCAGAAGCTCTTGATGAAAATATTATCCAAATGCGTACCAATATAAAAATAGTAGTTTTGGGGCTGGAGAGATGGCTGAGAGGTTAAGTGCAATTGAACTCCATCATCAGTCCATATGCTGGATTTTGATTGCTTATCAGTCACCCATCTTTTACTACTGTCTTTAATCGTTACTGATACTATGGTAGACTAAAACATGATTCTTAGAGTTTCAGTGTTAACTCTTCATTCTGACAAGAATCCTTAGTGAAATAACTTTCCAATAGAGAAGAAAAAGATTAAACAACAGAAATAAGAAAAAAACCCTTTTTTTTGTAAAACTCTTAGAATCACTTGAGCTTAGTCATTGTGATTATCTGTGTGAGTTTAGGATTATCTGTTGCCTTACTGAAATGGAGATAACTTGGTGTTTACAACATGGAGGTTGGGATAGAGCCAGTGGAAATTGAGCTGGTAGCTTCTCTGCGATGATAGGAGAACCATTTTAAGTGCATGAATTAAGTCATGTGAAAAGAAAAAGAAAGGCCAGCTAACGAAATGAAATTCCAGGCAAGAAGAAAGTAGGAAAATAGTTAGTGTAAAGTTTCTTTATGCATTCAGGGAGAGATTTGGAAAGCAAACCTGCCAATTATAAAGTCAGTTTCAGTGTTGTCTCTTTCTTTGCATTTATTTTAAATCTTAAGTAATTGTCATTGTTGAATTCAAACATTTCTTTTTATGATTTTCCTTACCAACATTATCTTGCATGATTTATAAAATAGCTTTGTCATAAAACTAAATAGATAAGCACCCTTTTAAAGAAATTTAGGGAGTAACCCAAGATCATACAGTTAGGTCACAGTGGCTGATTTGAACTGACATTTTCATATTGCAAACCCAGTATTCTTTCCTTTACTCATCCTGACTGGTCCATAAACTTACCACTCTACTGGCCAGCATCTCAAAAATCAAATTATTTTAGTAGTTGCTAAATCTAGTAGTCTTCCATTCTGTCATTCTTCAGCATTCATTGCATTGGTTAATTCTGCATCAAATCCTTATCCAAAGCAAACGTTTCCTACTGTGCTATGCTCTTAAAAGAAAAAAAAATACTGTTTTTGTCCTGCAGAAGTAACTATTGTACATTTTTAAGTGTATCTCTTTCACATACATATATGATTCATTTAGTCATTATCATACTATATCACATTTTTTCTGCTTCATGAATAGTCCAAATTGTCACTCTTAAACCACAGAATGATTTGTTATATCTGTAACTTGGAAATTCTAGGATAACAAGTTATAGCAGCAGCCTAAAGTGGTTGTTTTATCCATTATTCCCAACAACCAGTGAATGGGACCGCCTCTTTCCCATACTCAGAAATTCCATTTCCTGGCCATTGTATTCATGACCTCACAGCAACAATTGTTACCTGCACAAGACTCTCAGAATATTGGGTCCATCAACAATTATCAGGCTGGAGGAATGGCTAAGTAGTTAAGAACACTTCTGGTACAAGCATGATGGTCTCAAGAGACCTGTTAGAACACTTGAGTTCTGTCCCCAAGACTTAGGTAAAGAGCTAAGCATGGCCACATGTATCTGTAATACCAATCCTGTGGAGGAATGGAGACCCAAGAATCTCCAAAACTCACAAAAAAATGGCAAGGTCCTAGACTGGTAAGCATTTCTACTTCAAATGAGAACAAGTGAAAGTAGAACAGGACACCTGACCTTCCACTCTGGCCACCACTTATTATTTTTATCATCTATTGTCATTTAAAAAATATTGTCTAGTTCTACTCCATCTTCAGAAATCATTCAAAATGTCTAATTATTCCTTTCCTTTTTTTTTTTTTTTTTTTGGTTTTTCAAGGTAGGGGCTCACTCTAGCCCAGTCTGACCTGGAATTCACTATGTAGTCTCAGGGTGGCCTTGAACTCATGGTGATCCTCCTACCTCTGCCTCCCGAGTGCTGGGATTAAAGGTGTGCACCACGCCCGGCTCCTTTCCTGTTTTTTTAAGAGAGAGGATTTCTTTTCCAAATTTGACTTTGTAGCTAGTCTTCAATATACGCATAAATATTTCCTTTTTCTAAGCTACGATTTAAAAATTTATCCCTGGGCTGAGAAATTTGATTCCACATACATGCAAATTTCCCTTTCTATATTCAGTATGCACAAAATATGTTCAAATCATAAAAATACTTTTCATTAAATAATCTTTAAAATATGTATCTTACTAAGCGTAATTACCATGCACTTGATGACATTTTACATCAGTACTGCCTTTGGGAGTGTATATGTTCTTTTACATATTGGTATGTGGCAGAATAATATGAGTTTTACTAACTTTAATGACTGGATTTTCATTTTGAACACATTAGGAATATTGTTGCTGCCACTTAATCTGATCTCTCTTTATTTTCAACAAATTACAGCTGACATATCTCTTTGGATTGAAAGTATGCCATTATGGCAAAATTTCGGAGAAAGACTTGCATCATTTTGTCACTTTTTATTCTCTTTATTTTCTCTCTGATGATGGGCTTGAAAATGCTCAGGCCAAATGCAGCCACTTTTGGAGCTCCTTTTGGACTTGACCTTCTTCCAGAACTTCATCAAAGAAGTCTTACTCTGAGGAAAAAAAACAATTTACAGAAGAGTGACAGAATCAACATTGAAACAAATACCAAGAGTTTAAAATCTGTTGGCATCACCATGAAGCCTTCCAGAGCCTTGGAGCCAACCCTGGAAGAACCAGCACCCCTGAATTACTTTTTACATGCATTTTATTACAGCTGGTATGGGAATCCACAGTTTGATGGTAAATATATTCATTGGAACCATCCTGTCTTGGAGCATTGGGACCCAAGGATAGCCAAGAATTATCCACAGGGAAGCCACAATGCTCCTGATGACATCGGCTCCAGCTTTTATCCTAAGTTGGGAAGTTACAGCTCTCGGGATCCTTCTGTTATAGAAAGTCACATGCGACAGATGTGCTCAGCTTCAATTGGTAATTTCATTTTGTTAATGTATATGCATAGAGGTATTTATAATGATTACTATATTACTAGTCTTAATACTGTTATATCATTCACTCTACCCTTAAATCAAACTATATGTGCTGTGTTTTTTGTTTGTTGGTTGTTGTTATTATTACTGCAGTTGGAACTCATGGCATCATGTGTGTTAAGCGAGCACTCTACCATGAATTTTAACTCTCTGTTTTGAGACAGCGTCTCTCTTCAATTGCCCAGGCAGGCTTTGAACTCATGATCTTTCTGTTTCAGGCCTGAGTAGTTAATATTGTTGGCCTGAACAAACAGACTTGGGTTATATGGGTTCTTAAAATTATAGAGAACACTTTGTAATACTGCTTTAAAGATGTTTTACTCAATTCATAAACTTTAGAGTATTTTAGATATATTTTCTATTTAACTCAGTTTTATTAATAATTTATATAAAATACAGAGAATAGTCCCATTGTTTTAAATACCATCTATAATCAAAAGGTTTTATTGCTAACCAGGCTTAGTGGTGCATGTGTATGCCTGCAGCACTGAGGAGGCTGAGGCAAGAAGATTGTGAGTTCCAAGCCGCTTGGGCAGCATAGTGAGATCCCCACCGAAAAGAAAAGCAAAAGTGTCCTTGTGATTGCCCTATTCACCTCTTCCCCTCACCCACCCAGATCTGATGTCTCACTGGAAAGTAGGTGTGATTGTTCTGACCCCTGCATTCAGTCCAACTTTAAAAGTCCCCTTTGTTTTTATCAATACCAACTCTGTTCAAACATCACCATAGTTCAGAGTCTTAACTGTAAAAAGCCTGTAAAACCAAAAACACATAATAACACAGAGTAAGCACAGTCAGCTGGCATTTGTCTGATTTTGCTTAGCACCTTATTTTGCAATATACTTAAGTTATTGCATCAGCAGTATAGTCATTTTTTGAGTTGTATTATATGTTTATAGAATCTTTGCCTCTGCATTTATGTGTTATTAAACAGTCCACCTATTCCATTAAGTTCCATATAATTTGGTTTTACTTCTTAATTTTTAAAACTATTTTAACATTCTCTTCATTTTCAATTTCTCTGTTTATTACATTTTTCTTTAATGTGATTTTAAATGTTCTATTTGCTCTCTGTTTTTCATTTGTCCTATCTGTCTGTCTCTTTTCCCCATCTTCTGCCTTTTCTGACAGTGAGTATGTCATTTGCTTCCCTTTTCTTTCCCTCTGGCTTAGTGTGTGTATGCACTGCTCTTATTCACCTTGTGAGTGTGCTAGTATCTGTGCCCAACAGCTTGAACTTAACCGAGGACATGTCATCCATCATTTTATTGTTACCAGTTCCTCCTTGGCCTAATGTTTTCTTTCTTCTGGTTTTCCAGACTCTTACCTTTTACAGTCATGTTGTCCTAACAGTGACAACATATAAGTGATGTCTGAAAACTGTGGATAGTTTTGGAATTCCTTTTGTAAAGTTGTTCTCAGGCAGTTCAGTCTTGTCAGTGTTCTTGGCCTCAGACCGCAAGATAACCTTGGGTATTGCCACATCTTCTAGTTCTACATGGCACTGTGAGCTTATTTAGGAGAGATACACATGTAAAGAAAGCACATAATTAATAGATAACCCATTGTACTGTAATTTGTGATTAGGAAGGAAACTTTTAGTATATGTTTCATTTTATAGCAGTCTAATATGTGTTGCCTCTTTTTTTTTTAATATGGCTGGGTTACTTTGTAATACCTGCTGTTAACTCAGAAACTTTTCTCTCTGGTCACATGTACTGCCCAGGCTCCAAACTGTATTGTTTTAGAGTGTGTGTGTGTGTACATGCACCCACATGTGTGTTTATGTTCTCTGTGTGCAGGAACATGTGTGTGCAGGTATGTATGCACACATGTAGAGGTCAGAGAACAAGCAGCCTTAGAGGCTATCCTAAGGAAGGTGCCCTCTTTTCTGTGGTTGTTGTTTTTATGTAACAGGGTCTCACTGGCTTGAAACTTAGTGGGGATAGACTAACTGGTCGTCAACAAGCCCTAGAGATCCTCCTGTACAGTACTGGGCACATGCCGTGATGCTTACCATGTTTACGTAGGTACTGAGGATCAAACACAGTTCCTCATGCTTGCAAGACAAGTACTTTACTGACTGAGCTAGCTTTCCAGTCTCCAGCCATATTTTCTATGTTATTTGTTCTGTACTTTTATCTCTAAGATTCTTGATTGATTATTTTTATCATCTATTTCTTGGCTGAATGTCTCAGTTATATCTGAAGCTGTCTGTATAAATTCATTAAATTTCCTGTCTGTTTTCTTGTATCATACTAAGTTTCAGTAAAATCATTCTGCATTCTCTTTCAGGGTATTTTTTTTTGTCTGTGTCTAAAGAACTATTGTTTTTGTTGGGTGTTATTATGTTCTCTTGTTCCCTTGTTCTTTCCTGCTTCTGTCACTGTGTTGAATTTCTATATACGATTGGTCAGTTACCTCCACTGGCTGTGTATGGTAGCTTTGGTTGGAAGGTTGTTTTTGATTCCATGTGCCCCTACAGTGTTGTTGGATGAGGTGCCTTGCTTTGGTGTCTGATGGTCATCCTATAATGTACAGTAAGGTTCTGTTTTCGCATTAGCCTGGCATCAGTATTGGTGTTGTGGTATTGCCTAGGCTCTAGAGGATATGGGATTCTACTGCCAGACTGTATGACACTCTGAAGCAATTTTTTCTGTCTTTTTTTAAAACATGGTTTCTTATACAGTTCATGGGTGGCTCAGTGGTGTCTCTGGTCTGGGATGATTGTCAGTTTCCATGGTCTTTTGAGAGCAGGACAACCCCTAGGGGCCCAGGTAAATGTGTGACAGTCTGCCCAGTAGTAAGGTGGTGTGCCTGTCAGAGTTTGTGGCGGCATTTACCATCACCGTCTGAAGCTGCAGCAGTGACTAGAGGCCCCTGGGCTGTGTTGCTCAGAGAAATCACCCTTGCCATTTCCAGAGCCTGAGGTGCTTGAATGAATGGAGCCACCCTCCTCATGGCTTCAGCTGTAGCCACTGAGAAAGATTGACCAAATGTCACATGGGGCCACGAAGATTCTGTAGGCCTTTGTGGACCAAGCCACTCAAAGCAGATCTCCCTTCCTCCCTCCTTCTTTCCCTTTTTCCCTCCCTCCCTTCCTTCCGTTCTTCCTTCCTTCCATTCTTATTTAATTTTCACCTTGTAATTGCTCTCTCTTTTTAATAAGCATTACTATTCCTAATCGTACTGTTTTGATTTTTTTACATTTGTTTATTTTGCTCAACACTGATATTTGGAAATAAATATATTGAGCTTATATTTGTGCTTGAGATAAACTAATTTATTAACTCTGGGAACATTTTTTGTCATTATATACAATTAAAAGCAATTTTGCATCATTCTAATCATCATAACACTATCACTTTTCTTTTTTTTCTTTTTTCTTTTCTTTTCTTTTCTTTTGTGACCATTACAATAAGTAGGTGTGTTGAGGAAGGATAGTCCTTGGCTTGTTTGGATAGTATACATGAAATGCAGTCTTCCCCTCTGTTGGCAACTAGTTTTTGTTATTTCTCAAGTGAAAGAACTTCATTTCTATGTCTAGTGCTCACACTTTTGTCATGTTGGACTGCATCACGTGATTTCCCACACCTACAATCATGATTCCACTCCACTCTTTTTTTATTATGGTATTGTACATGGATGGATTTTTGTGTGTTGAACCTTTAACTTAATGTGTCTGGAATGAACCTCACTTGGTCATGATTTACTGTTCTAATTATCTCTTACTAAATTCTCTTCGCTAATAATCTGTTAAAATTCTCTTCTTTTTTCCTATGTGTAAGCCCTTTTGTATGTTCTACTTTATTTTATTTTTATTATTACTTTTTTTTTGGAGGGGGTTTCAGGTAGGTTCTCACTCTAGCCCAGGCTGATCTGGATTTTACTATGTAGTCTCAGGGTAACCTCAAACTCACAGAGATTCTCTTACCTCTGCCTCCCGAGTATTGGGATTAAAGGTGTGCACCACCACACCCAGCATGACTCTTTTTTTTTTTTTAAATTAGTGCTGGTCTCCATTTTTTTCTGTCTTTTTTTAAAACATGGTTTCTTATACAGCTGTAATTTAAAAAAAAAGCCAACTCTAACTCTTTTCCCCTCATTTTCCTGCATTTACATGTCACTTTTTTTATTGCTTTTGGTTTACAGCAGTTTCAAAATGATACACTGAGTGGTGTTTTTGTTGGCTTGGTGCACTCATCCTTGTCTCCTGAGTGACTCTGTGTCTGTCATTAGATGTTTAGAATTTTCAGTGAATATTTTTTCTAATAAGAAGTAGTTAAACCTTTTCTGGGTGTTACAAAGGGAAAAAAGAGCAGTTCTACCTCTGGGTGTATAGTTACAATGGAAATATGGTATTTATATCACAGAACACATATTGTTATGTTTTCTACTAAATTCCTTCTTATAGTTTTCACTGCTGCAATTTTCAGTAGTTTCTTTACTATATTAATCATTATAATTTTAAATTCTTTCTATGATATTTCCAACAACTGTATGGTAGATATATAGTTCCTTGATTTTCAGTTGTTTGCTTCTGTGTGTGTGTGTGTGTGTGTGTGTGTGTGTGTGTGTGTGTGTGTGTGTGTGTGTGATGTATAGTGTATGTAGGTGCTTATGTACACTTAGGTGCTTAGGGTGTTCTTACCACTCTTGCTCATATTTCCTGGAAATGGTTGTCTCCCTCACCAGAGCTTTGTCAGCATGCCCCAGTGGTTCTCCAGTGTCCATCATTGTCTATTGAACACTAGTCTTGATCAAGGAATTCCATGCTTATAAATAGATTATATCCCTTAAGGTAAGAATTGCTTCATTTTTGGTAATCAGACACAGAAGCAAGGAGACTGATCTTGTCCCTAGTTCACACAGCTGAAGGTGAAACTCTTAAACATATAAACCAGCTTTACTTTGCTGCTTTGTGTGGCCACTCAAATGAAGAAAGGGAAGACTTGTAAATGAATTAGGAAAAGGACAAAGGTGACATTTTTCTGAATTTTTTTCAAAGTAAATGATTGTCTTTTTTATCTTGTAATCCATGAAAGTTGTTTTAAAATATGTGATGCCAGTATCTAAACATTTCACCTTTTCCTGCATGCCTTTTTAATTTTATTATTCATTTATTCATGTTTTCTGATTCTTGTGCATACTTCTGTTTTTTTCTTTGTTTTCTATTCTTTAAAATAAAGTTTTTTTTCATTATTTCTCTTTAGTCTGGTGACTGCTGAAAATACTAATCTTTGCTTCCTTCATGTGCACATGAAGACTCAGGAGCACATAAGCACTGTGAACCTGGGGTGTAGTTCATTGGTTTTGAGGGTTGGTGAGTTCTGGAATTATGATTGGAGGAAACTGACTCTTTGCTCAGTTACATGACTAGCTTAATGCTTACCATCACTTTGGGCAAGTAATTCCTTCCTTTTTTTTTAAACCTCTTGGGCTTTAATGAATTTCTTGTTTTTATTGTTTTATTCAGGAATAATGGTGGTTTCCAAACCCACCAGAACTGGTCCGGTGTTGGCTTACTGCTAGAGCAGCTCTTAAGACAAATCGTTACTCAACCATTGGAAATATCATCTCATTAATTGTGTGGAAAATTGCATTGCTCGTAATTTTTGCATGTTCCATAGTTTTCACCACTATTTTTTGTGTGTGAAAAAAGTATATTTCTTTTATAAGCTACATGTTGAGAGAATGTGTCCTGTTTTTCATTGTTGATGCTGTCCATACTGTGCTCCTCTGCTGGTCAATTTTTTTCACCAACATTTTTCTCTAAGCTCTAGTTTCCACAGCATACATGGAGTTCCTTTGTAGTCAACTTTCTCATTGCTACATAAAAGAACCCAACCAAAGTTACTTGTGGAGGAATGGGTTTATTTTGACTTACACACTTGAGGGGAAGCTCCATGATGGCAGGGAAAATAATGGAATGAGCAGAGGGGTGAACATCATCTCCACCATAGTACTGCAAACAGTGGCAGGAAGGTGTGCCAAATACTGTCAAGGGGAAGCTGGTTTATAATCCCCATAAGCCCTCCCCAAACAACACAGCTCCAGCGAGGTTCTAATACCCAAACTGCCATCAGCTGGGGAATCAAGCATTCAGAACACATTCGTTCGTGGGAAGACACCTGGATCAAACCATGACTGTTCACCCCTGGTCCCCACAAACTAATAATCGTATATAATATCAAATACAGTGCATTCAGCTCAACTCCATAAGTCCCCATGGTTTTTCTTTCAATTGAACCATATTACCAAAAAACAAACCCATAATGGGACAGAGCATTCACACTGCAAAAAATAACATAAGGCATGGCAAAAACAGATTGAGCCAATACAAGACTTAAAACAAACAGGACAGCATCAAACTCTTATCTCCAAGTCCAATAATTCTAACCAATAACAAGTCTCCTGGTGATCCAATTCTACCCATCCAGCTTGGATACACATAGTCCAGGATAATGATATCCGATGCTTGCAGCTTTCTTTGACAGCCATCCCATAGTCCTGGCATCTTACTGGGTCTCCACTGCAACCCATGGTTCATCCTCATGGCTCCATTGGGTCTCCATGCAGGCAATCCAGCACACCTGCTTCACACATTCCATGGCCATTTTTCAAAAACAAAACTGCTGCAAATCCAATGACTCTCTTCCTGCATTTGTTATTCTCCATAATACCAGGTGGCTACCAATTTGTTAAACCAGGGGGAAACAAAGCACTCAGGCCCCTTACTTCAAAGAGTCACATTCTTCCTGCTGTCCCAATGCAAACCACCTGGCCCAATCTCAATGGTTGTAATCTCTCAAATAATTTCAGCTGAACAGGCAGCAGTTTTAGCCCTAAGATTTCCTTTCTTTCTCTGCTATCTCCATCTGCTCACACCAGTCCATTTCCATGCAAAGCAACCCTGCACCAGGTAGGCAGAATGCAGCAAGCATCTCATGCAAACTGCTTCTGGTACAGTCCTGAAAAAGTTCTTTCTCAACCTTGTAAGCCAAACCTCACAGTCCATAGTCCTTACTACTTTCAGGTCTTTACAAATTTGAACAGATTGTTCCATGAAGCTGTACTTACAGCACTACAAAGGGGTCTCTTAGGCTGAGGTTTCAAATACATCCATATCCCTCCTGTAAGTCAGTTCCAAAAGGCCAAAGCCACAGAATCAGGGTTCTAGTAGCTACAAAAGATCCCACTCTTCGATACCATAACTGCTGTAGTCAATTTTCTAGATGCTGTGACAAAATTTTCTAGATGCTGTGACAAAGAACCAAAAGCAGCTCATGGAGGAATGGGTTCATTTTGGCTTATGGACTCAAGGGGAAGGTCCATGATGGCTGGGAAAATGATGGCATAAGCAGAGGGTGGACATCACCTCCACCACAGCAGGTGGCAGGCAGCAGCAGGAAGGTGTGCCAAACACTGGCAAGGGGAAGCTGGCTTATAATCCTGTCATGGTTTGATGCAGGTGTCCCCCACAAACAATTGAATGTGTTCTGATAGATCAATCCTCAGCTGATGGCAGTTTGGGTTTTACAACCTCGAAGAAGCTGTGTTGTTGGGGGTGGGCTTATGGGGGTTATAAGCCAGCTTCCCCTTGCCAATGTTTGGCACACCTTCCTGCCGCTGTTTGCAGTGCTGTGGCAGAGGTGATGTCCAGCCCTCTGCTCATGCCATCGTTTTCCCTGCCAGAATGGAGTCTCCCCTCGAGTCCATAAGCCAAATAAACCCATTCCTCTACAAGCCGCTTTTGTTTGGGTTCTTCCTGCGCAGCAACTAGAAAGCTGACCCCAACAGTTTTGGTACCAGGACGTGGGGTCATCTGTTGCTGCTAGAACCCTGATCCTGTGGCTTTGGTCTTCTGGAAGTGATCTACAGGAGGAATATGGAAGGACTTGAAATCTCAGCCTAAGAGATTCCTCGCAGTGTTGTGAGTACAGCTTCATGGATCATTCTGGTCAGAGTTTTAAGACCTGAATGTATTGAGAACTATGGACTGTGAGGTTTGGCTTACTAGGGGGTGAAAGAACTTGGTCAGGACTGTGCCAGAAGCAGTTTGCATGAGAGGCTTACTGTGTTCTGCCTGCCTATGTCCTGGGAACCTGTGCAGGGTTGTGTTACGTAAAGATGGATTGGTGTGAGCAGATGGAGATGGCACAGAAAGAAGATCTTTGGGTCGAAACTGCTGCCCGTTCACCTGCAATTGTTTGAGAGATGAAAACCATTGAGATTGGGCCAGCTGGTCTGCATTGGAACAACAGGAAGAATGCGGACTTTTGAAGTAAGGGGCCTGAATGCTTT
>PVHP010026996.1:0-24206 GCA_004024765.1 Zapus hudsonius | reverse complement strand
CCAAATGGAACCCCGCAGAGAATGACGGGATGAACAAGGGGCCCACAGCCACAGCCATTAAATCAACACAGGATAAGCCAGTGAGACAGAAACCAACGATTTCGACACAAAGACCCCTAAGCTCACAACCTTAAAGCAGCCTTAATACTCATCCACCACGACTCAGGGAACTGAGCGGAAGAGGGGGCGGAAAGATTGTAAGAGCCGTGGTGGGGGAGATTATCCAGAGGCATGGCCAGGAGAAGCTGGCTGAATACTAGGCTATCCATGGTCCCCTGTCACAAAGACTGATCCAGATGACCCATGGAGGAGGTTATCCAGTGGAGGGGGGAGGGGAGGGCAGCGGGGAATTGGGGATAACAACTCATTGTTTGCCCACTAAATGTTGTAACTCATTATGGACAACAAATTTTTTAAAAAGCAATAAATAAATAAATAAATAAATAAATAAATAAATAAATAAATAAATAAATAGATTTGTAAGCAGAGAGAGAGTGGGGAGAACGCCAGGGCCTCTAGCCCTTGCAAACACACTCCAGACTCAGGTGCCATTTTGTGCATCAGCTTTATGTGGGTACTGGGGAATCAAACCCAGGTTGTTAGGCTTTGCAGACAAGCACTTTAACCACTATACCAATTCTCTAGCCCAATAAATTCTTCTTCTTCTTCTTCTTCTTCTTCTTATTATTATTATTGGTTTTTTAAGATTAGGTTCTTGCTCTAGTTTAGGCTGACTTGGAATTCACTCTGTAATCCCAGGCTGGCCTTCGACTCCCAGTGATCCTTCTACCTCTGCCTCTCAAGTGCTGGGATTAAAAGGCATGGCCCCAATAAATAATTTTTTTAAAAAAAACATGAGGGGCTGGAAAGATGGCTCAGCAGTTAATGTACTTATCTGTAAAGCCTAAGGACCAGGGTTCGATTTCCCAGTACCCACATAAGCCAGATGTACAAGATGGTGCATGTGTCTGGATTTCTTTTGCAGTGGCTAGAGGCCCTGGCATGCCCATTCTTTAACCTCTTCTCTCTGTCTCTCTCTTTTTCTGTCTCTCTCATAAATAAATAAAAATAAAATATCTTTAAAAAAAGAAAAGAAACATGAAGCCGGCTATGCTGGCGCACGCCTTTAATCCCAGCACTTGGGAGGCAGAGGTAGGAGGATTGCTGTAAGTTCAAGGCCACCCTGAGACTACATAGTGAATTCCAGGTCAGCCTGGACTAGAGCGAGAACCTACCTCGAGTGGAAAAAAAAGAAAGAAGGAAAGAAAGATGAGCTGCCCCTCTAGGGATCTATTCCACCTCTTCTTGCAGTGGCCAAGGGCTGTCCTTAAATATCAGCATAACCTGGTGAGATGCTAGGCTGGTTGAGGGAGGGAAGCAGTAATTGGGTGCCTAGGACTGAGGAATGCTGGGTAAAGATAGTGTGTTAGTATTGGAGTGCTTCCCAGGCATTGTAGGCTTAATATCCCTGAAAGAACCCCAGAAGTTGGTGCAAATCTGCTTTAGGAAGGTTAAAGAGCTGACCCAGAATATTCCTTGCCCATCTGGCCAGATGTTCATGACTACCAGCCACATTGCCCACAGGTGAAGGAAGCTGCTTTACCCAGGGTTAATGCCTTTGTTTGTCCCTGGCCTTGATTTCCCAGGACTTCTAGCCTGGGAGCTCCCCCTAAAGACATCACAGCTCAACTGAGATCCCCAGCAGAGATGCTCCTGAGAGGGTGTCAGCTACACCTGTCCTGCTTCTCTGCTCAGTGCTGTTCTCCCAGGAACCTGCAGGTGGCAGAGAGATAAAGACAATGTGACAAAATGTGTGTAGTGCTGGGTCTGTAGGGCACTTCAGGCTTGGGTTTGAAGTAGAAAAAAAAAATCATTACAACTAGCAGAAAATGAGTCAGGTGTGGTAATGCACACCTGTGATCCCAGCACTTGGGAGGTGGAGGCAGGAGCCTCAGGAGTTTAAGATCACATAGCAAGTTTGAGGTCAGCCTGGGCAATATGAGACTCTGTCTCAAAAAACAAGCAAGGGACTGGAGAGATTGCCCAGTGGTTAAGGTGCTTGCTTGCAAAGCCTAACCACCAGGGTTCAATTCCCCAGTACCCACGGAAAGCCAGATGCACAAAGTGGTGCATGCATCTGGAGTTCATTTGTAGTGGCTGGAGGCCCTGGCACACCTATTCTCTCTGTCTATCTCTCTCTCTGCTTGAAAATAAATAAAAAAGACAAGCAAGCAAACTAGTAGAAAATACACTTCTTGGAGCTCTACCCTGATAGAGAGCTGTCTTTTCTGCCCAGGCATGGAAAACTGGAGTCCCAGAGGTCTCACCGGGGCATCTCTGGAGTCTTTCCCCCACATCTTGGTTTCTTCCAGGTGACACCCCTTGACACACAGAGTGGAGCAGATGTGGCCTCCACTAGAAGTTCTCAAGGCCCTGAGATGGGTCTCTTTCTCCAGAGCCGGGCAGACGCTCACTGCTGCGTGGCACCTGACCCTCTGGGGAGTTGGACATCAGCTGCAGGCTTCTTGCCTGGGGATAGGGTAGGGTTACAGGCATCTCTCCAGCCTCTGACATGTTGGTGAGTTAGCAAAACATCAATGGCCTCTGCCTGTCACCTCTGTCTTGGCATCATTTAGGCCCCTCCTCTGCACCTGGCCTCTGCACCGTTCCTTACTCTTGGAAGGACTCTTCGAGGTCATTAGAGCCCAGTGTGGTGGCTCATGC
Source organism: Zapus hudsonius (assembly GCA_004024765.1). NCBI lineage: Eukaryota > Metazoa > Chordata > Mammalia > Rodentia > Dipodidae > Zapus > Zapus hudsonius. The sequence continues at coordinate 21,482 of PVHP010026996.1, read as the reverse complement.
ATCTCATCCCAGCACTCAAAAGACCAAGGTGGGAAGAATGCTCGACAGTCATGACAGCCTGGGCTCCACAGTGAGCTGCTTGGCTACGGTGTGAGACTGTGTTGCTTTTTAAGTCATTGGGAGTGATTTTCTTTATTTCTTTATTATTTCTTTATTTGATTTTCAAGATAGGGTCTCACTCTAGCCCAGGCTGATGTGAAATTCACTATGTGGTCTCAGGCTGGCCTTGAACTCAGTGATCCTCCTACCTCTGCCTCCTGAGTGCTGGGATTAAAGGTGTGTGCCCCTACCATCGGCAAAGATAACTTTTTTGGTATGTGTGTGTAGAGTATGTATGCAGGTGCATGCACACGTATGTATGTGGAGGCCAGAGGAGAACACCAGTGTCCACGATGCTTGTTTGCCTGTTTCCTTGAGACAAAGTCTGCCTTTTGTTTTTTTCTTTTTTCAATAAGCCCTAGTGATTCTTAGTCTCTGGAGTTACAGGGTCACAGACATAAATTGCCACGTCCAGCTGTTTATGTGGATGTAGGGGGATCGAACTTGGGTGGTCTCAGGTCCTCATGCTTGTACCTCTGCGCTATCTCCCCAGCCCCAGGAGTGACCAGTGAGAGCAAACCTGAGATATTTTTCCATTTGCATTTTTTAACATCTTTAGAGAGAGAGAGAGAGAGAGAGAGAGAGAGAGAGAGAGAGAGAGAGAGAATGAGTGCACTAGGGCCCCCAATCGCTGCAAACAAACTCCAGATGCATGCACCCCTGGGGAATCAAACTCAGGCCGTTAGGCTTTGCAGGCAAACACTCTAACCACTGAGCAACCTCTCCAGCCCATCTCCATGGCATCTGATGCTGCTCACTCTGCCATGTCCTTTGGATTCTGGGACATGTCCTGATTATCACTGTCTAATGACCTCATCTTTCATCCTATTAACAGCTCTCCACCCCAACAGCTCAGCTTTCCTGTGGCATCACAGACTCATATTAAAAATTAGGGGCTGGAGAAATGGCTAAGTAGTCAAGGAGCTTGCCTGCGAAGCCTAAGGACTAGGGTTCGATTCCCTAGTACCCATATAAGGCTAGATGCACAAAGTGGTGCTTGCATTTGGGGTTTCTTTGCAGTGGTTGGAGGCCCTGGTGTGCCCATTCTCTCTCTCTCTCTCTCTCTCTCTCTCTCTCTCTCTTAAAAACATTTTTTTAAAAGATCTGGCATCTCAGAAGTTCACTTCTGTTGGTCATATGAATTTGTTTAGGATCCCTTGCAGGGAGGATCCCCCAGAGTTGGGAAGTGCTAGGTGTTCTGAAATGTCTCAGTGAATTCTCACTGGACATGACAGAGACTAGAATGAATACTGTCCCTCTTGGCATTGGCTTTGATGCCATTGCATTTCAGGGTATCCTGATTTTTGTACCTGTCATCCTGGGAAGCCTTCCTGTCTCTCCCTTTTCTTCTTCCTGTTGACCAGCTAAGACACCCCACCCCCCACAATCACCTTCCCTCCCCTCTGCTACCTTCTCCTGTCCGTGGAGGGTTGGATACCTCAGTTTCTTTGTGGATGAGCATGCCTAGAGGTGTTTTCCAGAAAGAACCAGGTGTTGTGGATGGTCCAAGAAAAGTGATAGAGCTTCACCAGCAGGCTCTGGACAAGGACTTGTGATTGCATTTGGACACCAGGGAGCGCAAGGGAGCTAGAGGCAAAGAAGAAGCACTGGAGGCCTTTTTAAGAAATTATTTATTGCAGAGAGAGAGACAGAGACAGAGACAGACAGACAGACAGACAGACAGACAGACAGACAGACAGACAGACAGAGAATGGGCATGCCAGGGCCTCCAGCCAATGAAAGCAATTTATAGATGCATTTGGCTTTATGTGGGCACTGGGGATTCAAACCCGGGTCCTTAGGCATTGCAAGCAAGTGCCTTAACCACTGAGAGCCATCTCTTCCAGCCCTGGAGGCCTTTTGAAGAATCAACCAGACTGCAGGTTGCAGGTGCCAATGTTTGAATGTGTTCCCACCAGTTCCAGAGGCCAAGTCTGAAGAGGTCACTCTGGTCAACCCGACAAAATCTGTCGAGTCACCCCTGCAGGGGAGAGATGGGAAGCAGGCAGGTAGCAAATGGCTGAGGCAATATGAGAACCTCCAGGTCCTCAGAGAGGGGCCCTGAAAGAAGAGGACCCTTCAGGTAGCAGAAAGTGTTTGGTGAGTGATCAGTGAGCAGGTGGGTCTAGACTGAGCCTCCCCAAGGTCAGGGTTGGCAAGGCTATTGCCTTAAGCTAAGCTCATAGGAAGAGCAGGGCGTCCTCTGTGGTGGGTTAAGGGAATGCAATGCAGGTCTGGTAGTTCTGGGACATCAGGAACCTAGGATGGATGGAGTTCCTGATGTCCCAGAATCTGGGATGGACGGGGGTGCTGACTAGGGAAAAGCTAAGGGAGGCAGGACGAGGCATGAGGGAAAGGGAAAGGGGAAAGAAAGCCAGAGCCATGTGAGGGACAGACATACTTCAGATGCTGAAGACTCTGAGGGAAACCTTGGGACCAAGGTCAAAGGTGGTCAGACAGCTTTGGAGCTGGGGTGTTGAGTACCTAGATAGTTAAGAAAGCTTTAAGTAGAGTATGCATAGAGAAATTACAGAAGTCATCAACCTTTAATGGAAGAGCTGAACGTTTCAGTGCCCCCCTCCCCAGGCAGCCACTAGGCTGAACCTGACCCTGGATTATTCTAGCTTCTTTCACTGTTGTTTCTGTGTCATTCAAGGTGCTGCGTCTTGTGGCCCGCTCCTCCTTGCTGTGGTATGGGTTGACATTTTGTGTAGACCCACAGTCCTTTCTTCTTTTGATGGGTATTTAAGTGTTTCTATCCCGGAAACTATATAAAAAGGGTTGCTGGGTCTTTCCTGCTCTTTCAGTATTTGATTGGGCACATGAAGGATTGAACTTCCATTTCCTTCTCTGTACAATGGGGTTACACCCACCTGGCAGGGCTGTCCTGTGGGTTGCAGGAGCTGACTATCCAGGGCTTGGCACGTAGCTATAAGTTATACAAGCTGCTTCAGCAGAGGGACAGAGAAGGTGATTGCTTGTCCCCAGCCAGCTGGGGACAGTACAAGGATTAGAACCAGACCCCCAGGTTTAACCCAGGCTCTTCCCGTAGCCCAGGACCTCAAGCTGCTGCTGGTAATCCCCTCTGCACCAGTGCTGATGCCTGCCCTCAGCGGGATGGGCTGGAGCCTGACTGTCAAAGCCTTGCTAGAATCATCCTGCCTGGTGCAACGTGGGAAGCGTGGTGGTGGGGGGGATTAGAAACCTTTGAGCACATCACGAGCTGAAAGGGGACAAGTTCTGCGACTGTCTTGCAGTCCCCAAGTTCTCCAGGTTCCTGTGCCTGGTGACAACCTCCAGGGTGACTGACTCTGGGGTGGGGGACACTGAAGCCCCTCCCCACAATCCTGGTAAGTGGTCCCCCTACCCTTAGCTCTTTTTCTTCTTTCGTTTTTTACTTGTGTGTGTGTGTGTGTGTGTGTGTGTGTGTGTGTGTATGGTGTGAATGTGGGTGTGCATGTGCCACGGTGTGTGTGTAGACCAGAGAACAACCTTTGGTGTTGGTCCTCACCTTCCTCCTTGTTTAGGGGAGATCCTGCTGCTTATGTCCGACTCTGTTTTCTGTCTTTCTGTAGGTATGCTGGGATTACAGAAACTTGCCACCATGTCTGGCTTTACATGGTTTCTAGGGATCCAACTCAGGTCTTCAGGCATGGCAAACACTTTCCTCACTGAGCAATCTCCCCGGCCCACCCTGGCACTTTTTAAAGGCAGCAGGAGAGAAGGCTTCTTAAGGACCACCAACCACTCTGTAGGGTGTCATGGGAAAGAGGGTACTCACCTGGGCATGTTTGATGAGCCTTATCTGGGGTAGACAGTGTCCTATGTGTGCCTTATGCCTGCTCATTTCTGTACCCAGTCCCTTTCCAGCCCTGACTCTAAGTGGCCCCCATCCCCCACCCCGTACACACGCTGAGTCCGAGACCATCTGGATAAGTGCAGATCCCTAAGACTTGGATTAGAGAGCTTTTTCTCACATGCAAAGGACTGGAAGTCTCCCTGTGGGCAGGTGTGACAAGCCACGTGACCGTGGCATTGGAGGCTTGGGTGCCCACACACCTCACAGTTTTAGTAGAAGTGGTCAGAGGCAGCTGGAATACCTCCACCCCACTGCCCCCTTCAACAGCGGTGTTGAGGTGCCCCCAGCTTTGACCATCTCTACCAGTCTCCCAAGGCTCAGATTCCCCAGGTTGGAGCTTTAGGGGGATTCTCTGTGACCTCTGGCTGTGAGGGGAAGTAAGAATGTTTGCAGCTACAGGTACCTGGACAAGGAGCCCATTGCTTTGGGGGATGGCTCCACCCCAAAAAGAAGCCAGGTGTGTTATCTACTCGACTTGCTTCCTTGAAGATTAGGGCCAGGCCCCTGACCCTTGCTCTTCTCTGACAGGTGCTCAGAGACCACTTCCAAAGCCGGGGCATCCCAGGAAGGTGCCAGGAGCTGGGATGTCCACGCTGAGCATCCACCCCATGAAACCCGAGGTTTCGCACCTGCCACATGGGACCTCAGAGTCCCCAGGCTGCCAGCGGCGCCATACACTCCCTGCCAGTGAATTTCGTTGCCTCACCCCCAAGGATGCCGTCAGCGTGTTTGAGATTGAACGTGAAGGTAAGCGTGCTTGCAGGAGGGTGTTCAGAGCAAGCTCATGTCATCCAAGTACAGGAAACAATCCCAATGAACCTGCTTCCCTGGGGCATACAAGTGACAACACTTGTCTGCATAGACAGTAGATGGTCACCCACCTTTGCCTCCTGCCACAGCCTTTATTTCTGTCTCGGGCGTCTGTCCTCTCTACTTGGATGACATCCAACACTTCCTGACTCTGTGTCCTGAGCTGTCCCTGGGCTGGTTTGAGGAGGGTCACCTTGTAGCCTTCATCATTGGCTCACTTTGGGACAAGGAGAGACTCACACAGGTGAGGGCAGGATGCTGAGACACCAGTTTTAGAAGGCTCTGGAAAAGAGGTTGGCCAGAGGGCAGAGCTCCCCAGGGATAGAATTGCTTCTAGAACCAGAGAGATTGAATGCAGTCCACAGGACTCCTCCCAGGGGCAAGAGCCCCTAGCCTAGCCCTTTGGGGCCTCATGGGACTGTGGGTGTCTTTCAGCTGGGGTTTTGCTTGGGTGGGAAGGAAGCCCTGATGAGAGCACTCAGGGGGTACACGCTCTTGGCATGGGCTGAGTGGTTTGGGGAGGGACAGGTGTCAGTGGAGATGACCTGGACTTCTGTCCCTTGCTCACTCCCAGGAGTCTCTGAAGCAGCACAAGCCTGGAGGCCGCACAGTCCACCTACATGTGCTGGCGGTGCACCGCACCTTCCGGCAGCAGGGTAAGGGCTCCATCTTGCTGTGGCGATACCTCTACCACCTGGGCAGCTTCCTGGCTGTGCGCAGGGCCGTGCTCATGTGCGAGGACACGCTGGTGCCTTTCTACGAGAAGTTTGGCTTCCAGGCCGTGGGTCCCTGCGCAGTCACCGTGGGCTCCCTCACCTTCACCGAGCTCCAGTGCTCCCTTCGGGGCCACGCCTTCCTGCGCAGGAACAGTGGCTGCTGAGCTGAGCTGAGCTGGGATGCTCACCTGGCTGTGCGAGGGTGGCTGAGGCAGGAACGGGGCTCCCACCCTGTCCCCATTGGCCCTTTCTCTGCCTGGCGCCCAACCAAGCAGATAGGGAACATGGAGACATTCCCAGCTGGAGTGGAGAGTGAGGAGTCAATAAAGAGTCCCAGTTCCGGCCGTTTCATCTGTCCTCGAGGACCTCCGGCATTCCTACACTGTGATCAGGACCTGGGCCACTTAGGAATCAGGGACAGTGGGAGGCATCCAGTCCCTGTTGTCTCTCTTCCTCATCCTCTGCCCTTCCAGCCCCAGCATAACACCCTGATCCTTGGAGTCCTTATTCTCCCAGCCTCACTGACATTCTTTCCTTCCCTCAACCCTGGGAGCTAGGGAAAGGAACAGGGACAGCTGGAGGCAGGATGGGAAGGGACCAGAACAGGTACAGTGGTGGCAGCCTCTAGGCAGGGAAGTGCTGTAGGCCACTCCCCATTGCCCTTGAGCCCCCCACCTGCTTCTCCAGGTCCCCCTTTTATCCTGGCCACCCCACCAATCACCATCCCAGGAATAAAACAGCTATGTCCCCACAGTCCAGCCCTGGCTCGTGGATAGGATGTGGAGGCTTATGAGTGAGGGTGTAGGCTCAGGGAGTGGGCAGGTTATCTGGCTGGAGTAATGGACAAGTGCCTTGCCTTCTGTCCCAGGGCTATCTTGGCCGGACAGGCACAGCCTTGCTGTCCTGGAGGAAAGTCAGGGCAGTTGAGGGAACCACAGAGTGGAAGCTTGCAACCAGGTCCTTCCAGAAGGCCTCTAAAGTCTTCCACGTGATCTCCAATCTGGTTTTGGTTCAAATAAACCCCGGAGACATGCCAAGAGATTTTTAATCTGTCTATGAGCTCCTCATGACTGCTGCCCTCAGACCCCAAAATTCTAGCTTTCAGTCTGTAATAGGCTTAAAAGTAATGCTTCCAAAGAGAAAGTCATTTAATACACTGAGACATCATCGATATAAAGTTAGCATTACCTTACAAAATTAGGACCATAATATAAACTGGTTAAAAAAAAAAAAGTCTCAGGCCCAACTGAGCCTTCAGCACCTATGGGAGCAGGTTGTCAGGATGGCTCAGCCAGATACCCACATGGGGGAGTGACAGAGGCAGTGAGGGTGCCCTGGCATCAGAGCAAACCTGAGTGGCCAATACCAATGCCAGAGCCAGGGCTGGTGGGTGGGTTGAGCAGATATGGCCTCTTTGCTAAAACGAAGGCCCTCGGAGTCCTTGTGTAGTCACACCTTCTTGTTCTCTGCCCACAGTCTCCCATAATGCACTGGTCAGGACCTTAAGAGCAGGCTTATGAGTCCATGGATGAATGCAGGGAGGGCTCATAGGGCAGGAAGGGGGGGCATGGTAACATAGTGGGGACCTCAATCCTGGGAGCAACTGAGAAAGCAGCTGTGTCCCATGAGCTCCAGTCAGTGGTACTCACAGAGGGAGGCAGTAGCCCAATCCTTTGAGGGGTCAAAAGGAAAGGGGGCCTGAGACCTGAGCTCTGGAGAGCAGGTATTGTGTGTCGGATGCCTGAGGAAGGGGCGGTCTCACCTCCCTGGAGAACCTGCCCTTACTGCTTTGCCTGGTGGAGCGAGCACCTGGGCCCAGGCCCTCCCTGTCCATGGGTCTCTGCAAACAGGTAGCCTAGTGCAGACACCATCTCTGCACGGCAGGTGGTCAGTGCAGCACCTGGTCCAGCTCATACTTCTCGCAGAAGCGGCTAGTGAAAGGGAAGCAGGTGAGGTACTCGATCCAGGGCCAGTTGATGGGGTAGAAGTAGAGCCAGAGGATCAGGGAGGCGAAGAGGCCGGCGAACACCAGCAGCGACACAAGGATGAGGGCTCGCTTGCGGTACTTGTCGCTGGTGCCGAAGGTGATATAGGGCAGGAAAGCGAAGGCCAGCAGCATGCCACTGAGGAAGCCGAAGATGTGGGCGATGTTGTCGATCCAGGGCAGGAGGCCGCAGATGAACAGGAAGAGCACGATGGCCGACAGGTTGAAGAAGGCCTTCCAGGGCCGCTCCAGAAGTTGCCAGCTCTGGAAGAGCTCTACAAACAGGCAGGCCAGGAGGCCAAACTGCGACCCGGCTGGGCCCACCTGGGGTAGTGAGGGAAGATGTGGCATCTTGCCTCTGGGTACTGGGCAGGACACCTAACTTTGGGGCCGGCATCCCAGGCAGGGAGAGCATTTGGGCCTGCTTTACCCATCTTTGCAGAAACATGAACACCAGGTGTGGGGACCACCGTGTGCTTAGCACAAACCAGCCTGCTCCCAGAGGGCAGCAGACAGCGCTCAAGGGGAAAAACAGAATGAGCAGAGTTGGCATATCAAAAGACTGCTGCTTCTGCCGGGCGTGGTGGTGCACGCCTTTAGTCCCAGCACTCGGGAGGCAGAGGAAGGAGGATCGCTGTGAGTTCAAGGCCAGTCTGGGGCTACATAGTGAATTTCAGGTCAGCATGGGCTAGAGTGAGACCTTACCTCAAAAAACAAAACAAAACAAAAAGCCTTGCCACTTCTGTAAATCAAGAACAGTCATGCCTGGGGATTTTTCTGAGTAAGGTGGGTGGGGGTTGGGATCCCTAGTAACTCAACCAAGAGTACCACTGTTCCTTCTCGCCAGGAATTAAGGGACAATAAGCCCCAAGCTTAGCTGTTCATCTGCAGTTAAGCCCAGCATGGGAGGGGCATTGTGCACCTGCAGCAGAGCCTGGGGTGGGTGGGGACAGAGCAGGGAACAGCACGCTCGCTGGCCATCCCCACGTGCCACAAGGCCATTAGGTCCAAGAGTGTCCCTCCCTCCCTGCCCTCATCTCCCAACTCCATTACCTCTGCCCGATAGGGGAGAAAGATGGCGCTAGCGAGGTTGCCTGTGATGCCGCTGAGGATGAAGATGATAGAGATGCGGTGCCAGCCAGCCAGCTTCTCCAGGTCCCGTAGGATGGTCATTTGGAAGACCACAGACACAAAGCAGTGCACCACGCTGGGGGCAGGAATATCAGACATCACCATGTGCCCATGGCTGCTGGAGCAGGGGCAGCTGGCCCAGGACCCCATTCTCTGGCACCCACATGGGAGGGCGTCGGGGAGTCTGAGGTGTGGATGGGGCAGTGAAGATCCTCTTACCCAGCATGCAGGAACAGAGACAGCCAGAGCCTGTAGATCTGGTCCGGGATCTCAGGGTTGAGAAACGGCAGAAGGCCACATACCTTGTCTAAGCAGTGTACCTGGGGTTGGGAGGCACAAGGTGGTCAGTGCTGCCCCAGGAGCAAGCTGGGTCTGAAGTCTTGAAGTGGGAAGGACCAGGTGAGCCCCGGGCCCCCACAGTGTCCAGCTTCCTCTGCCCAGGCCAACAGCCCCTGCCCACCTGGGAACACAGCGTCGCCTCCTCATGGAAATAGCCATGCATGAACTCACAATACTCCCGGGTGGTGATCTCACAGCTGGAGACCAGAGGGAAAGGAAGGGGTCATTAGGGCCGAGAATCTCCCTGCTTACATAGGCTGGAACCCAGCACTGGCCGCAGCAGGCAGAAGGGAAACCTCCACCTTAGAGCAAACTCCTCTTTCCCCTGCTAGTATCTCAGGTGAGCTGAGAGCAGGAGCAGAAGGGACAGTTATAGGGTCCCATCAGCCCGAGGGTAAGAGGTGAGAGCAGATGGGCGCACACGAAACCCACAGCTTGCAGAGGCAGGCGGGGGCAGTGGCTCACCTGCCCTTGGTGCCAATGCAACAGGGTCGGCCCTTGATCTCACAGTCTATGTGCGGTAAGCGTGTGCGGTTGCTTCGGGCCTGCTCGGTGCAGATCTGCAGAGAAGGGCATCAATGTGGGTGGGCGTGTGTGACAAGAGGCAGAGCACCCCCACCCTCCCTAGACCCCCACCTACGCCCTACTCACTCACTCACTCACCGGCCACTTGGTGATGTCATCAGGCCAGATGTGGGCGCCACTGGAGGCAGGCTCCTCACAGGTCCTGGAAGCAGTGGTCAGATTGGGCAAACTGAGGAGGGGGGAGGGGGACATCCCAGTACACCACACCCACTCATCGATATCACAGCGGGCAGCTCACACAGCTGTGGGCTATTATGGGCCCACGAGTGGCTCTAGACCATACCTGGGGTCCTGATGGCACACAACCCTTGATGGTTGCTTCTGGCTCAGATCAGACTTGTCCATGAGAGGTCCAGTGTCATTCTGCCACATCACAAAAGTGGCCAAAGTCTCCTAGAGGGTAGAGAAGGTCTGGTCACCCCAGGGCAATGTCACCCAGTGAGTGTGGGCAGGGTACCTTCCAGGACAAGGGCTTTTCCTACTTGTCCATGGTTCAGGCACATCCCTGACTACACTGTGTCCAACTGCCCAAGGTTGGCCTTTGCTTCTCCGTTGGGAGGGCAGTGGTGCCCTTCTGGGCTGGCCAAGGGCTTGTGGGACAGGAAGCAAGGATGCAGGTATTGTTCTCGAAGGGCCCCACCCCCAGGCACCACAATCAGAGTGGGTAGAGGACCACAGTAGGGCAGCTGGGTCAGAGGTGACGCCCACCGAGCAGTCCTTCTTCTGGGTCTGGATACAGCCCGAGTGGTCATTCTGGACGCAGCAGCCCGAGTTCCGCTCCAAGTCCCGTTCCCGCTGCACCAGCTGCTCAATCTGCCGGTCCTTCCGAATGCAGGGCGAGAACTTGGCGCCCAGGTGAATCAGGTCAATCTGGGGTAGGGGAGGAGCTGGTGAGCCAGGGCCCCACACCCAGGAGTGGCATGACAACCCACGCCAACTGTGGAGCCTCCCCGATGAGGGGACAGCAGGTAGGCCAACTGCTCACTGCCCAGCCCGAGGCATAAAGCCACAAGGCTCCCTCTTAGACGGCAGCCCCCGCCTGGGCCTCACCGAGCTGGGGCCGATCCAGAAGTTCTCTTGTTGGATGTACTTCACGCTCTCGTACCCGCGTTTGTTCCTCAGCACCTGTCACAGGGGTGGCTTGAGGGAGGGGAGAGGGGCCAGGCACTGTCCCCAAGGTAGAGCTTTCAGGAAGGACCAAGCTGCAAGAGCCCTGAGTGCCTCCACTTGGGCTGGGGTGCTGAAAGGTTCTCTGCTCCCAGTGCTGAAGCCCCCTAGGGGAAGTTGGGAGTCCTGGAGGAGGCAGACTCACTAGCTGCGTAGTGACATGCTGAGCAAAGCCCACGGGCGCGATGCCATAGGTACAAATGACCAGCAGTGTGATGATGATGTGGACGAAGGTCAGCCAGTAGGTGAAGTAGGGCCTGTGGGCAGAGGCCTCGGGTCAGCCTGGCGGAGCTTGAGCTCTGCCCTCAACCCAGGCCCAGCAGGGTCCCCTGGGTTTTCAACTCTGCTTCTCCCATAGCAACTTTTATTTTTATTTACTTACCAGGAGAGAAAAGGAAGGAAAGAAGGAAGGGAGGGAGGGAGGGGGGATAAAGAAAATGGGTGCACCAGAGTCTCTTGCCACTGCAAACAAACTCCAGATGCATGTTCCACTTTGTGCATCTGGCTTTATGTGGGTGCTGGGAACTGAACCCAGGCCACCAGGCTTTGCAAGCAAGAGCCTTTAACTGCTGAGCCATCTTCCCAATCCCCACAGCAGCTTTTAAGATGCATCTCCAAGTGTCTTTCTCCCATCTTAAAACCTGTGTCTGACTGTGCAATCTTGCTTGTCTGCCACCCTCCTTTCTCCTCTGTTTGTGATTTCTGGAGTAAGCATGGCCTCTGAATCCCCTCTTCACTCAAGACTGCCTCAACAGTCCCCACTGTTCACTCCTACTTCTCCAGGACACGTATCACACCTGCTACTGCTTTCTTTGTTAATTTGGGGTCCAGTGTTTATTGGGTTACAATCTCTGGTTTCCTTCAAGGGCTACATTCCACCAAGACTCAGTCCCTCACTCGCAGCTCCAACTTCTTATTTCCCAAGAAAGGGTCTCAAGTAGCCAAGGCTGAGCTCAGACTCATTTTACAGCTGAGACTGGCCTCGAAGTCCTGATTTTCCCGCTTCTACCGTGAAAGGGTTGGATTACAAGTATGTGCCACCATGCCTGGCTCCAGCTTCAACTTCTTCGTGTGTGTATATATGTGAGACGTGTGTGCGCGAGCGTGGGCACATGCCTGCCATGGCGTGCGGGGGGGAGGTCTGAGGACAACTTACAGGTCCTCCTTTGACTTCCACCTCATTTGAGGCAAGGCTTATTCTCATTCACCATTCCATTTGTCAGGCTAGCTGGCCTGCGAGTTTCCAAAAGATTCTCCTGCCTCCAACTCCCTTCTTGTTACAGGTATACTTGGATAACAGATTCCTGCTATCACCTCCAGCTTTACACGAGTTCTGGGGATTGGAACTTGGGGACTCATGCTTGTCTGGCATATGCTTTATCCACTGAGCCATCTCCCCAACCCTACAGCTCCAAATTCTACCTGCCCCTCTGACCCAGCCTGCCATCCTCTGCTCTGCTCTTGGGGCTCTCTCTGGCCCAGGGCCTGTGTGTGGTGGCTCTTTGAGTGTTTACTGACTATCATCTGGGAGCTGGGCTGAGGACACTGGCTTATTAGCAAGTGGGTAAGTGTGGAGGCAGCAAACACCTGGGGGTCCTTCCCGGGCTATATGCTGTCCCTGAGCAGAGGTATGCCTCTGAGTTTTGTCCTCATAGGCCTGACCCAAGCAGGTGTTTTGAGATGCTTGAGTGAGGGCTTCTGGGACCCTCGCCTGTCCCCCCCCCAAGGGCTCACCGGTGGCTGTCGAAGCTCTCCAGCTGCCGTTGCACGGTGCTGCTGATGCTGCGGCGGTAGCTGCGGTTCAGCCAGTTGCCCACCACGCCCAGGCCATAGAGCCGCTTCTTCCGGTCAAAGGCGAAGTGCCTCACTTTGGAAGCAATGCGCTTGCCACGCCGGGGTCTGGGGACTGGAGCCCTGCTGTAGTCTTTCCTTGAGGGGACAGTGGCTCTCAGCCTAAGGACCCTGCTAGGGGCTCAGCAGGGGCAGGAGCCAGGGTGGGGCATGGAGATGGGTGCTGGAGAGACCCCACCCTGTACTTACAGTGGGATCTGCGCCCCCTCAGGGGAGACTGGGGAAGCTGAGCGTGGGATGGCTCGGAAGTAGCTGGCAGAGAGCGGGGGAGACTCAAACACATCATCAGGCATTGAGCTCATTTCTTCCTGGAGTGGGAGACATGAAAAGCCAGTGTCAGGTCACTGTCCCCAACCACGGCAAGACAAGGCTGGAGAATCTCCTCAGGATGAAAACCCTAGAGGTGACTTTCTCAGGGGGTAGTACTATCCCCACGCAGATCCGGTCTGTGCAGGCCCGGCCCAGCAGCTCCATGAAGGGCATACCCCAAACCTGCCAGTGGACCTTTGGACCAAGGTCAACGCTACCAGTTCCCAAACCACCCCACCCCCATCCAGAGGGCCCACACTCCATGCTTGCCTTACTAAAAAAGGATGAGTCGAAGGTATCCACCCCGTCGACTGCATCCTCTTCCAGGAAGCTGGGGTAGGCAAAGCTGCGTTTGACCACTCGGCAATGCTGTTCCGTGGCATCCAGCACCGAGCGCCCCTATGTGTAGGCAAAGGTACGGGCATCAGGACTAGGGAGGGCCCAGCCCCCAAACCAAAGGAACAGCCAAGCTCATTCCCCAGGAACAGTGTGGTGGGTGGGATCCTGCCCAACATAATCTCGAGTATCTCCAAGGTGGACAAAGAAGCAAAGGGCCTCGCTGGTTCCTTGTCGACTCCCCCTTCACAGTCTAGAGTCAGCTCCTCTCTGGCAGTCTGCTTCCTGCTGACTGAAGCTGTTGATACCCCAATTCTCAAGGCAACTGTACCCTTACTCTTAAGTCCGAGGCCATATTCCCTCACTTCTGCCTCTTGGCCCAGCACACGAGGCCCTTGTCCGCCGGTCTGACTTGTATCTTTTGCAGCTCTTGTCATAACTGCCCTCACTAACATAGCATCAAGTTGCTGCTCTCCAAAGAACCAAGTTCCCTGTTGGGAATGCCATGCACTCTTTCCCTCCCCTGGGCTCAGCTCAATGACTTCCCTGACACTAGCCCTCTATGGTGACATCCTCCCATCTTGGTCACCACATAACAGGGGCTTCAAGAACATCTCATTCCCTACTTCCTCGGCTTATGAGTCAGTGCAGAAACTGGATTCCAAAATCAGACGGGCAGTGGGGGGGTTGAAGGGCTCACAGGGGATCTAGGGTCCAGAGGGTATAGCCAGCTCTGAGCTTACACACATACTGCCTTGATGCAGAGGGCAGACATGTGGGTGAGCTGGGGAATTTGGGGGGGGGAGACACACAGGCTGTACCAAGGATCTCACCTTGAGGAGGGCGGCGGCTGCCTGAAAGCTCATGTGAGCCACGGACATCCTCTTGCGACGGGGCAGGTGGGAGTAGCCAGAGTGGACACTGGTGAAGGAGGTGAGGGACAGAACTCCAGGGGTCAGCGGTGGGTGGGGGACATGGGGCCGGTCTACCTCATCTGGGTGACGGAAGGCCCGACCCCGGGCCAGAGGATCTATAATCTGAGAGTGACACAGGATGAGTAGAACTGCCTGGGCCCTGGAGAACCACACAGCCACCCCTAAACCCAGGGAGCCCACCTTAGGCATCTTGCAGGGTTTCGGAGACTCGATGCCCTGGAAGGATGGCACCTCTTGGCTGGGCAGCTCCAGATCCCTCTGGCACGAGGCCTTGAGCCGGCCATAACGCACACTGCAGTGGTGCAGGCTGCGGCGTTGCCAGTGCTGTCGCTTGCCCTCCCAGTCACCGCTGACACCGAACCACTGGGCCGTGCCCCTGCGGAGGGGATGGAGGGCTGAAGGCACTACTAGGAACTTGAGCAAGTGTGAGGGGCGAGGGTGCAGGTGCATGCAGGGGGGGGGTGATGGTGACAGTATATGCGTGTGCTGGAAAGGTATGATGCCTGCTGTACGCATGTGTCTTTAGGGGCACAGGCAAGAGATCAGCCTTCCCTGAGCCTCTAGCTGCAACTAGGTGACCAAGCATCCAGTGACCATTAGACCATGAGGGGCTGGACTGTGAAGGCTTCTGGGAGCCACTCTGTAGAGTGCTGTTCCCAGCTCCTTCCGCCCTTTCAGCCTCTACGCAGAACTTTCTGGAAAGCACATACTCCCTGGAAACCTGTTTTGGCCATCTATTATGCCACAAGGGTAGATTCTGGAATTCTGCCTCTAGAGGGAGCTGTTGCTCACCAATGCTGTCCATGCCTTCTAGAAAGGGGACCCCCCAGGTGCTTAGACTATAGAGACCACTTGGGGGGGCGGGGCGGGGCGCTCACTTTCGGATGCTCTGAGACAGGGAAGCCTGGCGCCGGAAGCCGGGGCGCTTCTCTGCGCTGTCCTGCCATCGTCCCCGTGGTTCCTGCAGGCTGACGCTCTTCAAGTAGGCTGGGTTCTTGGGTCTCTGCATGAACAGGTGGTGAACGTACAGCCCTTGCCTGTGTTGGTCCTACCTGGGCCTCCTGGAGGGAAAGCCCTGGGAACAAGTGGCCCTGCCACCCCTCAACTACTTTAATGTTCAATTTATGGTTTATTTCTTACAGTGCTGGGAATGGAAGCCAGGGACATAACCGGGCTCTGCAAACACTTCCCTGCTGAGCTGTACCCCCAGCCCTTCATTCCAAATTTAAAAATCAACATTTTCTAATATTTTCCAGTGAAGCTCAGCATGTCCTCCATATCCAGGGCCTGCCCATGACCCAGGGTGGTCTTGCCTGCTTCTCTGTGTTCTACAGAGCTCTCGGGGTGAGCGGGTGGTGCCAACATAGCTCCCCTTTATGTCCCAGGCCGTCTGGGAAGCCCACGCTCTTTGGCACCTGTTCTCAATGAACTCTTTATGGAGTAGGATTCCAGATGGATCTAAACACTGACTCATTCCCTCCACCCCAGAAGAAGCCAGGCAGAGCCTTTTCAGTGCTTCTTGTCTCCTCGGCTGCCAGGCCAAGTTCAAAGCCTCTTCCCCTGTGATATTTCAGGCCCAAGCCACGGCTGAAAGGCAGCAGTGGCCCAGTAAGAACAGCCCGTTAGGAAGTAGACCTATCTAGGTATCATGTGGGTACATCTGCTGCCTGCAACAGGGCAGTGAGCTCCAGGCTAGCCCCTCACCTCAGGCAGCATGCTGTCTTGCTCACTGGAGGCCTGAGCCTCAGGAGGCGGGATGGTGATGGACAGGTTGGGTGGCTTCCGGCTCTGCAGGCGGCTGCTGGACACAGAGGAGAGGCTCCTGCCATTCTTATCATCTGAGGCCATGGTGCTGGAAGGGAGACGTGGAGGGTAGCATGTGGAGAGGCAGCAGGACCCAAGGAGGGGTATGGAGACCCTGGCACCAGGGAAGGAGGCCCAGGGCCAGCACCATCATGACCCGTGTTGGCTGAAACCTAGCTCTGGAGCTGACAGCCAGGCCATTCAGTTGAAATTCCTTTCTTTGCTTTCTTCCTTCCCTTCCTTCCTTCCTCCTTTCTTCCCATCCTTCCTTCCTCCCTCCTTTCCTCTCTTCTAAGAGATAGGGTCTTGGAGCTGGAGAGATGGCTTAGTGGTTAAAGCATTTGCCTTCAAAGCAGACAGAACCGAGTTTGATTCCCAAGTACCCACATGAAACCAGATACACAAGGTGGCACATGTGTCTATGTGTCTGGAGTTTGTCTGCAGTGGCTGGAGGCCTTGGCACACCCATTCTCTAAAGAGAGAATGTCTGCCTCTCTCTCTCTCTCTCTCTCTCTCTCTCTCTCTCTCTCAAAAAATAAAATAAAATATATTTTTAAAAAGATAGGGGGTCACTCTAGCCCAGCTGACCAGGAATTCATTCCCAGGCTGGTCTCGAACTCACAGCAATCCTCCTACCTCTGCCTCCTGAGTGCTGGGATTACAGGTGTGCACCACCACATCTGGCTGGCTTGCTTCGAGGTCTATTTCTGACAAACATTTGCATTCTAGATTAGCAGGGGGTGGGTGGGGAGAGCTGAGGTTCCATTTCATTCCATTTCTGGTCTCTCTGCTTTGGCAACAATCAAACTGTGAAAGAACCTCCAAGATCAGGACTGTGAGCAGGAGGGATTGCATGGCCTGGGCAGGGTGGCTTCCCATGGACGAAGGGCTTGGAGGACAAGATGTCTCCAGACTACCAAGTGCACTAAACTGCCAATAAGGTGTCACTGGATTGCTGAACCCTGGGGTCACCTGTACAGGGCAGGTGCTTCTCAGGGGAGGGGTCCCCGTGTTGTGTATAGGAAAAGTGACTCAGCCTAGTTCTCAGAAGAGAAACCCGCCATGCTGGTCCCTGTCCCTCATGGCTACCCAGCTCCTCCTCAGAGAACTCCTAGAACCCCAGCTACTTGTGAGACCTAAATGGAAGGAGTGGTTGGACCCGGGAGTTCAAGGCCAGCCTGAGTAACCTGGTAAGCACCTGTCATTAAAAGAAAAAGTTAAAAAGGGCCAAATGTGGTGGCACAATCCTGTAATCCTAGTAACGGAGGCGAGAGGACTGAGGGTAGGCTGCCTGAATGGCCACCTGTCTGACTCTGACTCTTCACACTGACCTACCTACCTTCCTTTCTTCCTTCCTTCTTTCCTTTCTTTCTTTCTTTCCTCTTCTTCTTCTTTTTTTGCATGTGTTCATGGTGTGCACAGGCGTGTGGAGTGGAGGCTAGAGGTCAATGTTGGGGGTCTTCCTCAATCATTCTCCTTTTTTTTTTTTCAAGGTAAGATCTCACTCTAGCCCAGGCTGACCCGGAACTCACTCTGTAGTCCCAGACTGGCCTTGAACTCAGTGATCCTTCTACCTCTGCCTCCCAAGTGCTGGGATTAAAGGCGGTGCTCAACACCACGCCTGCCCCCTTTCTCCACACCTAATTTTTGAGAACCTCTCAGAGAACTTGGAGCTCACCGATTTGCACAGACTAACTGGTCAGCAAGCCCTAGGGACCCTCTTGTCTTCACCTCCCCCGCCTGGAATTCTGGGCGCAGACTGCCACGATCCAAACTTGGGTTCTTATGCTTGCACAGCAAACACTTCACCCACAGAGCCTCTCCACGACCCCTAACAGTTTAACACGGTGACTCACCGAAGGAACGGTCTCTCTCGGGAGTTTGGAGCTGCCTCTTGGCTCCTAGAAACGAACTCACACACTCTCACCTTCAGTCTGTGGCGCAGGCACTTTTCCCGTCAACACACAGACAGGCTTATTTGACCTTTGATAACAACAACATCTCACTCAATGGAATGCACCAAGACTGACTTAACTCCTGACCATGATTGCCCACTCCATGTGGGTGTGTTCAGATATTAAAGAGAGTTCTAGAAGCAGGACGACTGGGATGCAGGGCCAGTGGATTGGTGACTTCATTGATCTTGCTGGATGGACCACACAGAGGCCATGGTGGTTTCCCCACTACAGGGCTTTGGCTTTCCCCTGCTTGGGCCACCAACCCCCATGCCCCATGCCCTACCCCAGACTGGCCAGCCATGGCCTGGTCCTTTCTCTTTAGCTCTAGGAGGCCTCACATGGAAGTTGCTGAGCCAGAGGCACAGGTGAGCAAAGTGTTAGGGGCTAAGGCAAGACAGCTTCCACGTGGAGCCCCAATTTCCATCTCCCCGAATCTCTGCCCTTTCCCTGCAAGAGGTGCTGATCTCATAGCCTTCCACCTCTGCTGCCCTCCTGGCCCCAAGGGACCATCCTCTGCCTACCACTTCCTGCTCAGGCCCCAGACTTCCTGTTCTTATGTCAAGCTCCAGTGTCTGCCTGGGGCTTCCAGGCCCACGTGGCACCTCTCTTCCCACTCCTGCTTCTCCCTGACCCTGCCACCCCAGCCCTTCAGCTGGAGCTCAGTGGCCTCAGTTTGACCCACACATGGCGTTGACTTGTTGTCAGAGAGCACTGACAACTGTCAACTGTCCAGCAGGGAGAGTAACACACACTCCCCATAGAGGTGCTTGCTGAAGGACCCTAGAGAAAATGCACAACAAAAGCACTCTGTCGGGCTGGAGAGATAGCTTAGTGGTTAAGGCACTTGCCTGCTAAGCCTAAGGACTCAGGTTCAGTTCCCCAGTACCCACATAAGCCAGAAGCATAAGGGGGCGCATGTATCTGGAGTTCCTTTGCAGTGACTAGAGGCACCCATTCTCTATCTGCCTCTTTCTCTCACACACACTCTCTCTCTCTCTCTCAAGTAAATTAATTAATAAAATATTTTTTTAAAAAGCACATGTCGCTGTGCATGGTGGCGTGGTGACACACGCCTTTAATCCCAGCATTCTGGAGGCTGAGGTAGAAGGATCACCATTAGTTCGAGGCCAGCCTGAGACTACAGAGTGAATTCCAGGTCAGCCTTTGATAGAGTGAAACCCTACCTCGAGTGGAGGAAAAAACCAAACAAATACCAAAAACGAGGGCTAGGGGATTTCTCAGTGGCTCTAGGCACTTGCTGCTCAAGCCTGCCAATGGAAATTTGAGTTCCCATCGCCCATATTAAGCCAGAAAGTCCAACATACAGTGGTCACACTTAAGTGATAGGGGGCGGAGCCAGGAGACCCTTGAAGCTCAGAGGTCACCTAGTCTGGCTTTCTCCCAGTGGCAAACAAGAGAGCCTTCCTGAGGTGGAAGGAGAGACCCAACACCTGGAGGGCATCTTGTGACTTCTGACAAGTGACAAGCAGGCCATGCTACATGCACACCCAGACAGACAGACAGACAGACAGAGACAGACAGACACACACACACACACACACACACACGAATAAAGCAGCGCTGGCGATGAGCTGCAGTTGAGAGGTTAGAGAGGGCCCTGACACGAGCAAGGCCCTAGGTTCCATCCCCATCACTGCCAGAAAGCAGAAGCCTCAGGCAGGTGCTGTTCAGATTCTGGGTGGACCTTTGCCCACACCTGTCACTCTGGATCCCTAGTCATCACCTGGAAGAGGCCCCTTCTCATCCTCTGGCTGTAGCTCAGATGCTACCAGCTCAGAAGGGCCCTTGCTGGCCACCTCAGCAGTCCCTGGGCCCCCCATCTGGGCATGGGACTGTCCTGGTGGCTCTCTGAATTGACCTTGTTTGCAACATTACACAAGTGAGGTGGAGGGGCTTGGGGCCACCTACCTTCAGATTTGGTCCTAGCCTGGGCTTCCTGAGCTTTGCTGGAGGGTGTCTAGACCATGTTCCAGTCCTCTACTCGATGCTCCAGGGTCAAGGTGAACAGACTGATAACAGAAGGCTCCGAGCCAAACGGAACAGATGTCTCAGAACTAGCAGCCTGTGAGAACAGCGGGGCAGGTTTGAGGAGGTGGGCGGACTAGTTAGTCTTCTGTGCTTTTTTTTTTTCGGGTAGGGTCTCACTCTAGTCCAGGCTGACCTTCCTACCTCTGCTTCCTGAGTACTGGGATTAAAGGCGTGCGCCACCACTCTGGGCCTGAGAGTGGTTTTGAACTCCTGATTCTCTTTCCTCCACCTCTCAAGTGTGAGACAAGTGTATGCCAACATGCCAATTACTTTAATCAAAACATTCAACTCAGGAGTCCAGGAACTGTTGGCTATCTCTTGATTAAGATTTACTTCCAGGGGCTGGAGAGATGGCTCAGCAGTTAAGGCACTTGCCTGCAAAGCTTAACAACCCAGGTTCAATTCCCCAGTACCCATGTAAAGCCAGAGGCACAAAGTGGTATATGCAGCTAGAGTTCATTTGCAGGAGCTGGAGGCCCTGGTGCACCTATTCTCGTTCTCAATCTCTCTATCCTTGTAAATAAATGATAAAGAAAATTTAAAAATAAGACAAAAAAAAAAAAAAACAGAGTCAGGCATGGTGGTGAAGACTACATAGTTAATTCCAGGTTGGCCTGAGCTAGAGCAAGACCCTACCTGAAAAAAATAAAAACAAAACAAAAACAAAAACAAAAAACAGATTTACTTCCAGCTCTACTTTGGAGGTTAAGCAGAGGGATCATAAGTTCAAGGCCAGCCTGAGAACTTAGCAAGGCCTTGTCTTGGGGAAAAAAAAGGTCTGGGTATAAATAACTCAGTGGCAGAGTACCTGGGTTCAGTCCCCAGCACCACAAAGACAAAAAGATTTACTTTCCATTAGATAGTCTGAAGCGTAAGGCAGTGTTTGAGTAATGTCATGCTCTTGTGTGTGTGTGCACATGCGAGCATCTGCAGTGTATGCAGAGGTCAGGGGATAAGGGCAGGGTCCCTACTGGGCAGGGTCCCAGCGGGATTGGCCTGCTTCCTGATGGACAACCGATAGTAGTGTTTGTGGTGGGACAAGGAGTCAAGTGGGATCTCAGCCCTACAGTGGGGCAAAGGGACAGGGTAAGGTGGCACCCCTTGGGAGCCCTGCAGAGGGGCTGCTTCTTGGACCAGCTGCAGGATTGAGTGAGACGCTCTATCAGCCTCCATGTGGATCTCTGAGCTGCAGGATGCTCTGAGAGCTGGGACAAAGCCATTGATTGTGTCTGATAGTGACAGGGCAGGCTTCCTGGAGGAGGTGACATTCTTTAAAACCCCTAAACTCACAACATTAAAGCATCCTTAATACTCACCCACCATGACTCAGGGAACTGAGCGGAAGAGGGGGTGGAAAGATTGTGAGAGCCGTGGTGGGGGAGAATATCAGAGGCATGGCACCCCTCAGTAACAACACACTTGGGTCAGGAGAACCCGGCTGAAGACTAGGCTATCCATGGTCCCCTACCACAAAGACTGATCCAGATGGCCCACGGAGGAGGATATCCAGCTGACTGGGGATGGGGAAGGGGGGGCATTGGGGAATTGGGG
>PVHP010026995.1:0-24183 GCA_004024765.1 Zapus hudsonius | reverse complement strand
TCTGGGGATCTGAACTTTTGTCATTTGGGTTTCACAATAAATGCTTTGAATAACTAAGCCATACCCCAAGGCCCCTGTATTAGTCAGGGTTCACTAAAGGAATAGAACCAACAGAATGAATTGTAGTTAAAAAACAGGGGGATGTATTGGATTAGCTCATGAAAGTCCCACACTAGCAGTCTGCAAGCCCCAGAGTCAAGGAACTGGTAGTCACTCAGTCCATGTGGTTGGATGCCTCAGCAGTCCCAATCCAGCACTGAAGGCCTAAAGGCTTCCTGGGGAGCCTCTGGTCTTCAGCCCAGGCTGGAAGGCTGAGGAAGCTTTTTTCTAATGTCGATGAAGGGATACACAACAACCACCATCCACCAGGCAGGCAAGGGAAGAGAGAGAGATTTCCTTCTCCTTTATATAGCCTTAGGGTGGGGTCTTACAACCCTTTCCCAGACTTGTTGAATTACTGAGTCTCTGCAATTTCCTTCCTGCACTACCTTCCCAGGAAGGGATATTTGTTTTAGCTCCCCTGAGCTTCCTTATATCCTATCCCCTACATGAGAGGGATGACTTCCTGTAAGCAACCTCAGAGACCTATCCAAGATTACTAAACAGGTCAAGTTGACAACAAAACCGCCACAGCAGCTAATGCTTATTTAAAAACAATTCGGCCAAATATTCCACTTAGTGAGGGGGAGCCCTCAACTGGAACTGGGGACTTAGGGCTGTATGCAATGGGAGCTGGACTCTTGGGCCCTCAATGAGAGATGCACGATGCAAGCGATTGAAGGAGAGGCTACTAAAAACAGAATCTAGCTAATTCAGAAATGTGTATCTCAGTTAACCTATACTAATCTCACTCTCCAATGGAGATTCTGTTTGTATCTTTCAGAATGCACTGAGAGAGCTGTGGCTCATCCAACCCTACCAAGGAACTGCAGGCCGATAGCTGACATCCTGACAAGAGATGAGCCACCCCAGACATACCGTGGAGGATCCATATGGAACCCCTCAGAGAATGATGGGATGAACAAGGGACCCCGAGCTACAGCCAATCAGCCAACACAGGATAAGCCAATGAGACAGACACCAATGATTTTCGACACAACCTAAATCAGAAGTACAGAGACCCCTAAGTCTTCAACAATAGAACAGCCTTAATACTCACCCACCACAACTCAGGAAACTGAGCAGAAGAGAGGGCAGAAATATTGTGAGAGCCTTGGTGGGGGAGAATATCTAGAGACACGCACCCCCCCTCAGTAACAACATACTAGGGCTGGCAGAACCGGGCTGACTCCTAGGCTATCCATGGACCCCAGCCCCAAGGATATCCAGACATCCCATGGAGGAGGATATCCAGCTGATTGGGGATGGGAAGAGGGGCTTTGGGGAACGGGGGATAACAACTCATTGTTTGTCCATTAAATAATGTAACTCATTATGGACAATAAAAATAAAATAAAAATTAAAAATAATAAAAAATAAAAACAACCTAGCTCCCCTTCTCTCATTTGAGAAGGCCAGGAAACACACTTAAACATTCCTCCTGCAAGATTTTAAGACTGATATTTTAATGCCTTCCTCAACATTAATTCCTGACATCCATCAGTTTTATTGTAGTCCCCATTTCTTTGGGGCTTAGGCTATGACAGTGCCCACAGGCTTGATGGTCCTTGGTTTCCATCAAAATCAAGTTGACTCAGCATCACTGAGCAACGCAAGCATTAATAGTCCATTAACAGCTTCATCCTGCACTTGTTCGTTAAATGTTAAAAAGTGGCCTGATGACATTTCCCCAACTCCTCAAAGCAATTTCTATATAGATAATAAGTGATCCATACAGATTTCAGAACACACCTAGGCACATGTAGGCAGTCTTCTTCTAGTTGCATTCAATGTGCAATGAGCTTCTGAGATTTACTGATGGATGATGGGGAAGAAAGCCTTCTTTTTAAAAAATATTTTATTTATTCATTTTCAAGGAGAGAGAGAGAGAGAGAGAGAGAGAGAGAAAGAGAGAGAGAGAGAGAGAGCACACCAGGGTCACCACCTTGTGGGTCTGGCATATGTGGGTCCTGGGGAATTGAACCCAGGGCCTTAGGCACTGGAGGCAAGTGCCTTAACTGCTGAGCCATCTCTCCAGCCCAGGAAGCCTTCTTAAACCTCTCTTCCTATGCACATTCTGTTCACCTTGACAATCAGCCAAGGTGATAGCTGATTACGTAGACTTGTAGAGGATTTCCAAATTTTATTCTTTCTCAAAGATGATTATATGTGGTTTGAGCAATGTGTAAGCCATCTACAAAATGTGAATAAAATCGTCTCACGATGTCCCATGTGGACAAATTTATCTTCTTCTCCAGATCGCAGTAAGATGGCATCTTCCTTTCTGTGATGGTTTAATTTTGATTGCCAGCCTGAACAGATGGGATATAGAATCACCTAGAAGAAAAACAAAACCCTGGGTGTGTCTCTGAGGGTATTTCCAGAAAGGCTTAACAGAGATGGAAAGACTCACCCTGAATGGTGACACCATTTAATGGGTCGAGATCCTGACTTAATCCAAAGAAGGAAGAGAACAGAGCACCAGCATTCATCTCCTTCTGCTTTCTGACTGTGCTTACGATGTGACTACTGGCTCCAAGTAACATGCCTTTTACATTGTGATGGGACCGTATCCTCCCAAAAACCCCCTCCTTCTTTAAGTTACATCTGCCAGTATTATGCCATATCAATGAGAAAAGTAAACTAACCCAGCTACCTTTCAGGCCTAATACAATAGTTGTTCCCCTTCATTTCAAGAGATACAGTCCAAGATCCCGAAGCTAAAATTTTATTTCTAAACCTGTTGGCCTGCTATAAAAGAGAAAAACTCTCCTATTGGATTGTGGCTTCCTGTTAGGATGGTGAATTGGGATGGATTTGCTGGTAATATCCCCAAATTAACCTTGGAGAAACTAGAAGAAATGGATCTCAAAAACAAACCCAAGAGCTGCGTGAACCTTCTGAGTAGTGTGAATGGCTCTGCTGACCTCCTGTGTGGGTGGGGGTGAGATGAGGACAGGGTGGGGAGAGGGCAGCTTCAGGAAGAAATACAGAGAAAGGAAGCACAGGCCGGAGAATAGCACTCATGTTCTGCTATTGGCTCCTCCTTAACCTCATCTTGGGTCAACTGTTCAGACGGTTTCTGCATATTTCCAGGTTCTTGGCATCTTACTCAAAGAATTGAAGACAGGTGCACACAAGTAGTTATGCAGAAAGAGACTTTATTAAGAATAAAGCAGTGGTAAAAGGTTTGAATACACTGCTAAAGGGGATGTGGGATACTTGAGGAGAGATACTCAAAGAGGCACCAGGAGGTGATGGAGGCTTTTCTTTATAGGATTTTTAGGGGAGAATGGGTGAGTTGCTAGCAGAGTAGTTAAGGTGGTCCTATGCTTTGATTGACAGGCTTGTATCATATAGCATTTTCTATACTGTGCATATTTCTTTCCATGTTGTATCTGATTTTAATATGCATGGCCAGTTATACATAGGCATGAGATGGTAAGTAGGGGTTTCTCCATAAAACTCCACTAAGAAGATACAATTTGCTTTACTGAGCATGTACGTGCTCAAAGGACGTTCAGGCTGGATGGTCCTCTGCTTTCTGATCCAGGTTCTATCTAAGAATATACATTTTCAATTTATTTTTAAAAATATTGTTATTTATTTTCAAGTAGGGAGAGACACACACAGAGAGAAACAGAGAGAATGGGCACCCAGGTCCTCCAGCCACTGAGAATGAACTCCAGATGCATGCATCACTTTGTGTGTGTGTGGCTTTACCTGGGTACTGGGGAATTGAACCCAGGTCAGTAGGTTCTTTAGGGAAGCACTTTAACCACTGACCATCTCTACAGCCCTAAGAATATATTTGACTTGCTAGGAACCATGAAGAATGGTCACTAATGGGAGGAGAGACTAGTTTATTGTGCAGTGGGGTTGTACATGCAGTTTGGTAAAGGTGGTGGTCTCAGGTTCCCAATAGGTTTCCAGGTGCATTGTTTACTGCTCAAGCAAAAAAAAATGTCCCTGGTGGCTAAACTATTCTTAATGCTTTCCTGCCTCAACACTTCCTTTCACAAGTCAACTTTATAAGCCAGACCTGTTGTGCTAGGATTGCTGGGGTCCTACGAGGGTAAGAGTGAGACATTTATAAAAATAGATGAAATAGATGAGAAGTGACCAGCCTCATTTTTATCCCCCAATCCCTAGTGCAAGTAGATTGTGACTCATGTGTCAACATACTCTCAGCGACTGAATCCTTGACCAAAAGAGACACTTATAAGGTGCCAAGCACTATATATGCTCTCTCTCTCTCTATATATATATATATGTATATATAATAACCAACAACAACACACAACACTCAGCTACTTGGGCAGAGGCACGAGAACTTGCAGGTTCAAAGCCTAACTGAGCTACATAGTGAGACTCACTGGCACAAGGACAGTGCTGAGTAGACCAAAACAGGGGAAAAAAAGAGGTGACCCTCATACAATCCTTGGAAATTTCCCTTCCCATGAAATGCTGTGATGGCATCATGTGTACACTACCTACTCAGAACCCAGCTCTAGAAATCCAGATTCCAGGTCTGCTTAGAGCACAGGTCTGCACTCCTTGGCCACTGAAGAAAAGCTCCTGCCAACTCCCAGAGCTGCTTATTTTCCAGCAGGGTTGAGTATAGAACTTTGACCAAAGAACATACGCACTGGATCACATATGGTTCTCATTGCATGACATGTGCCAGAGACAAAGTGCAAGTGATAGGGTTTGAAAATGCACAAAAGTATGACAAGGGACCAACACCTGACATGGAGAAAGAACTGGGTGTTTCTCACATCTTAACATCAACAACAGTCAGAAGGGAGGAACCTTAACAACAGCCAGAAGTGAGGAACCTTAACAACAATAACAACAGTCAGAAGGGAGGAACCTTAACAACAACTAACAGAATTAAAATACGAGTTGACAGTTTACAGAAGGGAATACATCAAAGTCAGACAGGCACCAAGGAGCTATTCAAATTCTTTTTAAAATAAGAATTGTAATTAACTTTCAATGAACCATTTCACACTCAGTAGATTGGCAAAAATGATGGGGGTGTGAGATTCTGCGATCATGCATTGCATGATGGTACGAGCATAAATTGATGTCATCATGCTGGAGAGCCTTCTGGAAGGAAATTATCAAGTTAAGTATGCATAAATACTAAAATCCAGGAATACTATTTGTTATTATGTCCCAGAGCAATTTGTGCACAGGGTCACATGCAGAGATGCTTAGGACATGCTTGTGGGCATTAACAATCCCAGTGTGTAGTACTGCTGCACGAGAGGTCAGGGATAAAGTTCTGCATATCCACCATGGGATTTAGGGCAGAGACTAGAGAGACCCAGAGCAAGGCCAACAAGTCTTATTGATGGAGTACCAAAAACCATAAGAATAATAGATTTGTTTAAAATGTTAAGAAATGCATTTTTTTAAAGAATAAATACAGGCAGGAGACAATTCCACAAAGATATCTGCAAAGCTGACGGAGTGCTGGGGGAGGAGAGTTGGCAAGGAAAGCAACAAGCAGAACCAGATGAAAGAAGAAAGCTTAGGACAGATCATTACAGAAAGCATTTCTGGTTCCTGCCTGAAAATATCAGAACCGATCAGTCTGTCAAGGATGCTGCTCCTGGAGTCATGAGGGTCGATGGGACCTAAGGTTTCAGCTGCCCAATGTGGGTGGATAAAGATAGTTGTTGAAAGGTAGGACCTGCCAGTCCCAGTGAGGAGGGAACTGGAAGCAAAGGTGAGATCCAGCTTCTTCCTGAACAAAGTACATAATCTTCAGATTGAAAAATAAAATCCAAAGACCAGTACAAGCCAAGTGGGGGCCCTTTTCTTTCTTTCAAAGTGAAGCTCTACCACAGCTTAAGCATAGAAGACAGTAGGAGGCTCAGCCCACTTCACCAGGGAGTTTCTGGCTCCACAATTCAATGGCTGCACCTGGAGTAATTTCCCCAGGTGTAATTTGTCTAACCACGAGAGACCAATCTTTCAAACCTTGCAAGGCATCAAACATAGCAGGAAAAAGCAAGGTTGAAAGCAAAACACAGTCATCTAAATTTAAATCACCTGCGAAATAACATTAAGTGGTATAATCTTGGCAGAAATGCTCCAGATTCCTCAAAATGCTTTAAAAACATTTTAGACCTCTTTAAAAAAAAGTCTTCCTAAATCCTAAAGTGTTGTGGTGTTGAAAGGCCATAGAGCATTTCTTCTTAAAGCTGTGTTTTTGTTTCTGATTTTCCTATTGAAAACAATATAAAAATTTATAGTCATAAATAGATGAAATAAAGAACATCATAAAAGTATTGAATGTGGCTGTCAAAAAGGTCAATTGAAGAATATAAACTCTTATCATTATAGAGATGTAAAACTGCTAAAAAGTGTATTATTTTGCTCATGAACACAGCTAGTTAAATCAGTTGCACTACCTTCAATAGAGAGGAGACGTCTTTTAAGTGGAAGTTTCAAGTTAAGAGTTGGTATTTTTTGTAGCTTCTGCAAAATAGGTAGATTTTAGGTGGCATAAAAGTCATTTAATGCATGCAGGGTGACCAATTTGCAGGAAAGTTTGGAAATCATCAAGGTGAAGACATGTTTGGGAAATGGTAAGTGGTCTTATTAATTAGATTATAAGTGTACTCATACTAAGAATTATTAACAGAATACATTCTGAATATTTGCTACTGTTCTAAGCACCTAGCGTGCATACGTCAACTGATTTAACCCTTATACAAACCGAAGAGGAAACTTTTCAAGTAAAAAACCCAGTATATGTACTAGGATATCCAGGATCCCTTGCCACAAGGACTAATACAGACAGCCCACGGAGGAGGATATCCAACTGATCAGGGAGGGGGAGGAGGGGAATTTGGGGAATTTGGGATAACAACTCATGGTTTGCCCACTAAATAATGTAACTCATTATGGACAATAAATTTATATTTAAATTAAAAAAAAACCCAGTACATGAAGGGGTTAGTGCCCATATAGTGACAGAGGAAGGATATTTGATCTCATTGCCATCAAGGGACTGAAGTTTGGGCATAGACCATGGAGTTTGGTCTCATTTGATAGGCAATTGAGTGATCAGTGTATTAATTCCAGATCAACCACAGAGAATGACTTGCATGTACCTCTCTAGAAACAGTCTTATGCAGAATGGCTCAGAACAGGACATAAGTGAAGTCAAGGTCTTAATGTTTCAACGAGTTAGAGGGAATGTGGTGAAAGAGAGGAACATAATGAGAGAGGAACCTGGGGATGCAGCCTGAGACCTCCAGCAGGTCTGGTGTCTCATGGAGTAGGAAGGTTTCCCGGGAGGCGTAGTTTGGGGAACCAGAGAGATATGTTCAGGAACTTGAGGTACTGGAGGAGAATAGGGGTGGAGACCTGCAGGAGGCTTCTAGAAACAAGACTTCCATTCACTTCAGGGGACAATAATGGAACCATCTACCAGGAGGAAAGGAGACAATACTGAAGTCACCAGCAGAAGGAATGGCACCCTGTCCCAGCATGGAAAATGTTCCCTGAGGATCATAGTATAGAAATGGGACAGAGGACTGGACATTAGGGAAACGCTTAGGTTTTCTGGTGGTTTTCTTTCTTTCAACTCTCAAATCCCCAAACATACAGTTATTATGTGTCTTGTGTCAATTTGGGCTAAGACAGCATGCCTAGAATCACTGATGGCTGCTCTCAGATGCTAAGAGATCCCTCTTTTCTTTCTGTATAGAAATTATTCTTTTTCTGTCTTCTACTGATTGTTCTTATGGTGTGTGTGTTATATGTGTGTTGTGCATGTGTATGTATATGTATGTGGTGTGTGTATGTTTGTGTCTGTAGGTAAGAAGTTGATGTCAGGTGTCTTCTTTCCTTTCCTTTTTATTTACTGAGGCAGGGGACCCCAGAGCTCACCATTTCAGTAGACTAGTTAGCCATCTTGGCCCTGGGATCCCCTTCCCACCTGAAATTTACATGGATGTTGGGAATCCAAAACACAGCGCTCATGTCTACACAGCAAGGATTTTATCCATTGAGCCACCTCCTCGGGCTCTGATATCACTACGTTTAAAGTAGTACTTGTCTGTTTTCTCTAGTAAAAATGACATTTTTGTCAGGCGTGCCAGAGGTCTCAGAAGAAAACTGTATTCTGTCTGCATTTGTCAGTCTGGTGAATCCCACAGGTCTGCCTATGTCAGACTCACAAAGTCACTTGGACTTTTAAAAGTATCAAAATAATACAAAATTTATTTATAAGAAACTATAATAATGTTCACATACTTTTGGGGGATAAAGGGTCAGTATGGCCTTAAATTCATGATCTTGCTTACATCTCCTGAGTGCTGTTGTTACAGCTCTGTGCCATCACACCAGGAAATAATGCATATGTTATAAGTGATCATCTAGTCTGTGTTTAACAAATAGCATGCCATGTAATTGTCCCTTTATTCTGGAAAGATTTAACATCCACTTAAGTAACAATATAATTTTAAGTGTTGGGGATAATCTGAACAAGACAGTCAGACTTCTCGTCCTCATTGGCATTTGACTTCCAAATAGAACTGTGAGCTTTACTGTATTTCTTTAAGTGAAATGGACTTTGAAAAGGGAAATAAGAGGGAATGGAATGGGGCTCAGGCTTTAGGTTAGATCCTCATCAAGATAGATAGATAGAGATAGAGACAGAGAGAGAAAGAGCAAGAGAGAGAGAGAGCTGGAGAATTTGAATTTATTAAATATCTAGAATAATAAGGTTGTTTGGTATTGTTAGGTTTGCAAGGATTTGCTACTTTTCTGTGGATCTCATGATAAGCCATGTTATTCACATTTCTGTGCTGAAATACTATAAATTGTGAAAATGTATTTATTTAAAAAATGAGTTGAAAGAAAAAGTGCAAGGAATATTCCTCATCTTGGATGTCTGTTAGTAATAATTTGCCTCTAGGTGGAGGAACACTCTTTATCTGTATGGGATGATGCCATGCCCATCAGCACTGCTCAGACAGGAGACCAACTAGATGAAATAACGATTTCTTTATATGACTACACATCTTCACTCTGTAATTTTAGTTTTTGCAATCTTTGGTATTAAGCATTAATTCTCCAGCCTTCATTTAAATCTCTAAATATGTTTTGGATGCACTAGTTTATTCTAATCTTTGTCTAGACATTACTGACAAATTCTTCTATTTTGTGTCTATGTACTTAAAAAAACCCTCAAAGTAAAAAGACTTTTGATTTTTTTAGACATTCTCACCAAAAGTAAGAGCCCTAACAATATGCTAATATGATGTTCCCTAAACAATTTTCAGGAATAAATTTAAAATAATTGGACATCAGAAATTCTAAGGTAGAAGGAGATGTTTATTCCAGTAACGTGTGATTGTTCCCAGGAAGAATAATAAAATTTCTGCCTCTAAGTCAGTGGACGCATGGAGTTCTATTTGATGGACACCTATGGAGACAGTAGAGATTCCTAAGTCCACAGTTACTAATAATTTGCTCTGGGAATAGAAAAAAAATCATCTCACTCCCCACTGGTTGGACTTTCACAGCTGGAATAGGAAGGGTAATGAGGATGTTGTTTGCATTGACACAGAAAGAAAATTCTAGCTCTGCTCACGGTCCTTCAACACAAAACATGGTGTGGGCTCATAGGATCTGAATCATCCTTCAAATTTTATGTGCACATTGGAAGCCTGATGAAGCAGACCAAACATTTCTCAAATCAAGAATGTGAAAACTAAAGAAACATAAAGTGCCTGTAGGCTGAGGGGATGGAGCAGTGGAGATGACCGAGAAGTTTGTTTCTCTAAGAAAGCTCAAAGCTAAGTTGTCTTGGTCATATAAATTTTAAGTATAAATTTGGTTAAATTAATATTTTAATTACATAGTCATATGATGTTCAATGTCATTGAAGACATCTTAATAGAGTTAATGAGGAGATAAAACGGGCCCACAATTCTAGCGATGTCACTTGTATCAAAGTATACAAAAATGTAATAGCATTATTTTCATAACCCAGAGAACCAGTCCATTAACATCAGGTGCCTTTGAACACAGGTGGAAAATGAGATCCATTCAAAGATGCAAAAAATAATTAAAGGAACATTTTTTTCCAAGGGAAAATTAATTAAACTGAAGAAACATATGGCTTATCTCATTTCTTAAATGTGAAATTACTAGTTTATACTTCGTGTAAACTCCAAGAGAATAAGAACTCTAGTTTATACCATAAGTGAGCTGGAACATTGCAGAGACTAATCTATTTGGGATGAAGCCTCCTAAGAAAGTCACACAGATGTTCTTTCTGTTCGCATGGCAAATTCTCTGGGATACTAAATAGGTGTCTGATTATTAATGACTCTTCTAGAACAATGGTGTTCATGCAGTGTTTAATAGGTAAGAAGAAAGACCCAGGGTCTCAAATGATGTATTTTATTCAACGATTTTCTCAGGCAGGCATGGTAGCACATGTCCATAATCTCAGCATTTGGAATTTGGAGGAAGGGCCATCAGTAGTTCAAGATCATTCTTATTGATGACAAAGCGAGTTAAAGGCCACTGTGGACTACAGGAGACCTGTCTAAAAAAATTAAAAGATCAGATTTTCTTAAATATCAGAATGATTTAGGCACTAATAAATATTCCAGTGCCGCGTGTAATTCTAGACTCTGAATGCCTTCAAATCTTCACTTCTCATCTTCTACCCCACTGGGTACGAAAAAGGGAAGGATATTGAATTTCCACGTGATTTCCCCTACCTAATAGTGCCATTTGTTAATCTCCAAATAACTACCTTTGGTTTTCCATCTGGATGCCCAGTTTCCCATATTTAGGGTTGGAACAATTAGCCTCCTTGTGGGTGTTTGATTTTCTCCCTATTGTGCTTTTCTGGGCTCTCGGGCTTCCTTTTTAAAAACCTTACTGATCCAAGAAACCGATTTTACCTGTGGGAAGAAATGGTGAAATGTGCTGTACTTTGAATAATTTACAGTTTCTTTTTTTTAGAGAAAAGTAAATATTTTATGTGCTTGATGGTAAATGAAATGTGCAGAGTATTTAGAGAGGCATCCTAAATGCTTGATAGGTTTCGGGGCCATTGCCTCAGACATCCTTGGTGTGGTCAGTATGTGTTGAACACTCAGAACTGGCATACAGCTCCTGTATTTGCTTTTATTACTCAGAGACATGGGTAAGCCATAGTGGCTTTCATTTTACAGTAGTTACTCGAGGGTAGCATTTGTGTTTCTTCAAAGGAAACTCGCTTTCTATGGCATGTGGAGTTCTTCTCTTTTCGGAAATATAAAAATGGACAGGTAAGCATGTTATTAATTTTTTAGAGACTATATTGAAGAACAAGTGTGGGGGGTAATTCACAGACCTTTGACAGGTGATGTCGAATGAGGGATCTGCTCCCTAATATGGAAACATGAAGGATTATTCAAAAAGTATTCAAACATGCCTTCCAATTTTTCTATTAGATCAGCTTGGTCCCTGTTCAGGATCAAAATTGCTTGTTCAATGTTTGATTTTTGGACCTATTAAAGTGAAGCAAACTGTTATAGATAGGGTATAATCTTGAGCACACTCACACTTTAAAAAAGCAGTCTCATCTCAGTATAGGGTCAAATGGAGTGAATGCCATTTACCTGACCTATGCAGGACTCACCTACATACACAAATATCCATGTGTATACAGATGACACTGCTTTCTTGGAGGACCCTGGAGGAGGAATGGAGTCTCTAGTAGGCTGGCTCACTCTTGCTGTGCCAACGAGGAAACTCAACATGGTTAACATCTTGCTGAACCTCACACACCCATCCATTTTGGATAAACACCCCATGAGTTTTTGTTGTTGTTATTGTTGTTGTTGTACAACAAAGTGCTTAAGTGTTAGGATAGGAAAGACTATAGGGAAGTCTATTAAAATCTTAGCTCTTCATTTTTTACATGTCGTCTTTTCTAAAAATTTATCCATCTGAAACTGTTACTGGTAAGAACTGTTTTCCTAAGAAAACAACTTACTAGAACTTTTTTAGTATGTGGCCAAACTTGTTGTTTTTGATCTTTCATTATAGTTCACCATTTGGTGGCTGAAGCTTCTTATCTTGACTGTTGCCTGATAAGTGTTATTGTGTCAAGGTTTCTCAAGAACACAAATATTCAGAGGAAAATCAGTTGGACAAAATGTCAGCTGGACATTACAAATACTCAAGATTTTATATTCATTTATTTGGCATTTACTGATGTACCTTCCATGTGTTCTGAGCGCCAGGGATGTAGGAATACAACAAAAATGGCCGTGTCTTTGTGAAGTGTCTATGTAATTAAGAAAGATTTAAAATACATTAATAAGTGTATAATGCAGTTGGTGGTATTAATGCCCGGGAAGACAAGGAAAGGAGGCAGGAGATGCTGAGTCTCTAGGTTTGTAGGGTGGTTCTTATTTCATTAAGTCATATTTTTAAAGACTAAAGGAAAGCAAGTATGTCCGAGTATCATTTCTGCAAGAGGGAATGGAATGTCAAGAGCAAAGACAGGGCAAGATCATGTTGGTGCCTCAGATACTCCCTTTAACACAGTGTAGCAGCGAAGGAAATTATCTGCGATTTATGCCTGATTTTCAAAGGTTGGTTTAGAAAATATTTCCCCTCAACTTTGAAATCTAAGAGCATGTACTGGAGGAATGTCCGAAAAAAGTTGTCTTTCACGAAAATCAAAAGTTGAACCACTTGTGTCAAGAACTATAACTTTCTAGAGGAGGTGGGGGGGGCAAGCTGATCATAAGAATGAGTCATGGGAAAGGTAATCAAGGGAAATCAGACATTTTCTAATTCTCTTTATTTATTTTCAATATTTGTATTTATTTATTTGAGAAACAGGCAGAGGGAATGAGGCAGGCAGAAGCGTGAATATGGGCACACCAGGGCCTCCTCTCACTGCCAACTCCGGACACATGTGCCATTTTGTGTGTCTGGCTTCTTATGGGGACTGGGGAATTGAACCCTGGATGTCAGGCTTTGCAAGCAAGCACCTGTACCCACTGAGCTGTCTCTGCAGACCTCTCTTCTCTATTTAGAGAGACAGCTATAACATGAATTTTAATTTTGAAGACTAAGTATAGCAATGGAATAAATGATAATTTTTCAGTTATACTGATTCTTAGACTATGAATAAAAGTTTTGAATATTTCAGATGATCTCGATTAGGCTTAAAGTTTTAATGACCTTAAGGAACTTATTTTTAGAATGTTGAGTAGAGACATGGCATGCCAAGAACCTATGCAGTGTAATTTCTTTTCCTTCACAAATATTTATTGATTCTCAAATTCCAGGTTTGAAGGCCACTGTTTTTATGAAGCAGTTAAGCAGGAGACCATCTTTTGATTTTAGATTTCTACTTACTTTACTATTTCATTAGACTCTTCTATCAAATATATCTTTATTTGCCACAGATTCGTTTTCAATTCAGGCGAGCTAACTAAATTTGTCCTTGGCTAAAATGATGATCATTTCACTTCAACTACCAAATAGGATGACAAAATATTATATATTTTTTTCACATTGACCATCCTTACATCATGTGAATAACTGTTAATAGTTCCAGCTTAGCAATTTGAGAGATTTATAGTTTAAAGACCTTGTTCATTCAGTGTTATAGCTGAATGAATAAGCAGCAAAATATTTATCATTCTCCTACTGAGGGGTAAGTGAATTGCTTAAGGTTCTTTTCTTAGTGTGAGTTCTAAATTGAAAATGATTTGGCCTTGAGATTTTGAAAGGGTTCTGTTGCAGTCAGCTTTCTTGTTGCTGCACAGAAAGAACCCAAACAAAAGTGGCTTGTAGAGGAATGGGTTTATTTGGCTTATGGACTCGAGGGGAGACTCCATTCTGGCAGGGAAAACGATGGCATGAGCAGAGGGCTGGACATCACCTCTGCCACAGCACTGGAAATAGCAGCAGGAAGGTGTGCCAAACTCTGGCAAGGGGAAGCTGGCTTATAACCCCATAAGCTCGCCCCCAACAACACAGCTTCATCGAGGTTGTAAAACCCAAACTGCCATCAGCTGAGGATCGATCTATCAGAACACATTCAATTGTTTGTGGGGGACACCTGGATCAAACCATGACAGGTTCCATTGTCCTCCAGCTTCCAGTGTTACTGCTGAGAAGGTAATAGTCACTCTATCATGTTTACCACCCTCACCTGACACTTCCCTAACCTCTGTAGGTAAAATAATTGATTTCATGTACCCAATAGCATTATCAAGTGTATGCTATTGTTCTTAATCCCGTTTTATATATAAATAGAGTCACAGGAAGGTGAGGGCTCTTCCATCAAATCCCAGAGCAGGAAGTTTGGAATGGCCACATAAGAACCAAGGTCCTCTACTTTGCAACTTCCTTCTCAACCGCTGGATTTTGCCACCCCTCACGATAGCTCCATTCCTGCTCTGTTGTAAGTGACCTGTGTTTTGTCTGCTGCTCAGGCTTCTAAGCTAGTGTGGATGCAAACTTCACAGCCCGTTGATCATCCCTCCCGGGGGCTTTTCTCAGACCACAGTGTGATGGTCTGATTTCTGCAGGAGCTCACACGGCTATTAATCCTGGGAAAGCAGTAAGTGAGGGAGTTTACAGATCAGCAGACAATCCTTAAGAGAAGAGGAAGCAGGTGGTAAAGTCTCCCCTTGTTTGACTGTCAGGTGAACAACCCTGAGATGCCCTCTGTATGGCTCTGAGAAGGTGCCAAATGGTTTGGGCTCTTTTCCCCACAGAATGGACCAATTAAGTGGTGCTGTATCTGTCTTTATCCCTCACTTTTGCTTCTGAGGATCTATTCTTAAATAAACTTCCCATTTGCAAGCTTTTGTCTCAGGCTTTGCTTGGGGTTGAGGGAGGTAGAGTTGATATCAGAAGTGGTTCTAGAAAGCAGACCTTCAGGATGGTCCTTGGGAACTGAAACACTTAGAAGTCAGACAGCAAGGAGGGCTGATGGTGGGTGGAGGATGAGACATCTTGACATTAAAAGTCCAGAGAGTCTGCTGAAGTGGACTGGGGTGGTGTGCAGATGAGGCGTGGGATTGTATGGGGACCTGACAATTAAATGGATCACAGAATGACTGGTTTAGGAAACATTAAAACTTTAAATTAGGAACATAGCAGACATAAATCAGCTCAATAGCACCTGGAGGCAGGCAAGCTTTGAATGCAGGAAGACTTCTGAGGTCGCATTTAAAGAGTGGAGCCTCACTTTCAGCAACAGAACGTTCTGGTTCAGGATTTAATCTCATGGGGTACCAAGCTACAAAGAGGATTAAATCGATATCCCGGACAAGTGTGCTAGGCAAACATCAATGCTGTGATAGGAAAAGACAGAGACTTTGAGGGCTGAATCTTGAACTGCCAGGTTCCCCTAAACCTTTGCAGGTTGTCAGGAACCCCATCCTCATCCCCATGGATAAGAGAGAACAGTTCCTCCTTGCCCAACCCACTGCAAAGACCTCCTTGAAGGAAGGTAATATGGCATCCTCCTCTAGATCTGCCCCCACCTCTCTCAGTAGACTCATGCTACAACATGGCGTGATCAAAACAAGGCAGTGTGCACTGTTGGAGTGAAGAGCAGGCAGCCCAAAGGACAGCAGTACAGGGCTTGGTTCTCAAAGGTGTTGGGTAGGATGAGGCAGAAAGTAAGATGGAAGAAAGTTGAGTTTATTAACACAGGAAGAGTCTTCTGTGAACTAAGTCTGATCTGGGGATGAGGCACCCAGCAGGACACTTGCTAATCATTCTTGGGCAACTGAAAATGCAGTGTGCAACAGGAATGGCAGCCTTCTCCCTGGCAGGCAATCCTCAGTTAATGTTACAGGCTCAGCAGAGACTTCCTGCCGCTGATCACTCACAGAGCTGTCCGACTTGATGGTATGCTTCTATACCGGCTCTCTTTCCTCTTCTTTTCTGTGGATTAAAAAAAAAATATCTCTTTCTCCTGAGGATACATTTAAAAATAAACTACCTATACCAAAAGGTTTGTCTCAGCTGTGCTTCTGGAAATGAGAGGAAGTCCAACCCTAACATAGCTTGAATTGCTCCCCAAATTCCCTCATTGTTAAAGTTAATTTGGGGAGACATCTTTCACGTTTTTGGGGGGTTGATTCTGCCATGGTTTCCAGACCTTAGTTGGTCACTTCATTCACTGATTCTCAATGTCTAATGTTTAACACAAAACAGTTAAGACACACCTTTTCCTGCCTTCCCTATGACCCATGATTTGGCCTGATCTTTTCATCTTTGTTTTCTCTAAATATTTTCTAAACTTAACTCTGGTGATTTCTTTGACCTATGAATTATTAGAAAGTATGTCTATGCATGGGGATGGTTTTAATCTTTTTAAAATTAGTTTAGACAGTTCCTGATTTGCGATGAGAAAACATGTTATTTATAATACGTGGGACTTGTTAAAGCTTGCTTTATAGACTGAATTATGTCTGGCTTTCAGAGATCATCTAGGTTAGCATGGGAAGCATGTGACTTTGAGACTTACATCTGGGTTTCATCTGCTTTTTTATCCTCAAGAGCGTATTGACCCTATCAAACATACTCTGTGTGGTTTGATCTTATGTTGTTGGTTGTTCCATGACATTCAGCGTCTTTATCTCTACTTAGTGAATTGTGCCTTTATTTCTAATAATATTTGCCATTTCAATGTGTCTCTTGGCTTAGATTTCTTTGTATGTGTTGGTATGCACGTGGGCACACCTGTGTGCAGGTGCATCTGCACATGCATGTGGAGGCCAGAGGTGGTTGTCAGGTATCTTCCTCACTCGCTTTCCGATGTATGGTCTCTAATTTGTACCCAGACCTCACTGACTCTGCTACTCTAACTAGTCATCTAGCCTTGGGGATCCCTTGTTTAAACCTCCCTAGTACTAGGGTTATATAGGGCTAGTTCACCAATCTGGCATTTACGTGGGTGCTCGGGACCCAAACTCAAGTCCTCATGCTTCCACAGCAAGCAATTTATCCTCTGAGCCATCCCCTCAGCACTTATGTGTAATTTTATTTTTATTTATACAATCTGGAAATTTCTCTCTCTGAAGTGGCAACCCTAGCATATTCATATTCACAGGATAACTGATAAATCTGCATTTATTTATACCATCATTTTGTGTTTTATTGTCCAACTTTTCTTTACTTTTTTCTTTACCTTATTTACCCTCCTTTCCTGCCTTCTATTGAGTAGTTTGATTTTCATTTATTTCATTATCTCCTTTACTGGCATAAGAGTTCCTGTGTTTGAATATTTTAAGTAGGTGTCTTAATATTTAAAAAGTGCGTAGCTGGTTTGAGGTACAATGTTAATTATTTTCTTAGCTAACTTCTGAACAAGACAAGGATGAGTGATTGGAATTCTGAAGTTGTATTATGCACATGTTTGAATATGTTAGCATTGATTCTTTTGGGGATTTATGACTTTTTTTTAAATCCAAAGGTTCATTTAATTAATTTTGAAAGATTTTCACTTATCAATGCTTCAACTATTACCACTTCCATTCTTTTGATTTCTTTCCTTCTGGAATAGCTATAACACAAGTACTGTATTGCGCTAGATTAAAGATAGCCACAAGTTATTGATCTATGTCAAAGATAGAGTTTTATAGTCTCCCCTGCCATGATATAAGGATTAATAAATTCCAGAATAAGTGAGGTTTTGCTACTGTTGAGAATAAATTATAGGGAGCTTACAATCCCCCCCCCAGGTCTCCTTGAACATTTTTGTTGTGAGCTACCTGCCTCAGTTTAAGGCTATCCCGAGGCCATCATGCTGGAGAGGTCACACAGAGACCCTCTCGCTGGCAAAACTGAGTCTGTCCTTTGGAACATCTGCACAAGAGGTAAGACATGAATGAAACTGCGCTGACTCCTGCAGATCATGTGAAACAGTCTCACCTACCTGACGGCTGCCTGACTTCTTGACTCAATATTTAGTTGTAATAAGTGGTAATGGTTTTAAATCACAAGGTGTCAACAAGCGTGCAACAATCGATATCAGGAAAAAGGAGGTTCTTATTCTTTCTTGCAGGGTTTTCAGCCACTCTATTCTCCATTTCATTTTCTTTAAATGGATGTGTTTTTCAGGTTGGTAATCCTTAGCATTCATTCTCTCATTAATCATATATAATCTTGTTACTTGATCTATGTATTGGTTACTTTTATACTGGTGCCTATGCTTTTCATTTTTTCATGATTCTATTGGTATTTTAGAAAGAAATACGCATATTTTATTATCATTGTTTCTCATATTAATGTACTCTTTCCTGTCTTTCAAACTTGTTTATTTTATATTAATTTTCTGATTGTTGCTCAATTATATATAATTTGGTTATCATCCTTCCATTAGGATATGATATGATATATATATATATACATATCAATTACATATCAATCATTATACATATACATATATACATATACATATACATAACAATTATCATATATATCTGGTGAATTTTTAAGTGTTTATTTTGTTTTACTTTCTTTTTTTCCCTTTATTATCCATAACTAGCTAGATGGAATGAGCAAATAATGAGTTGGTATCCCCAGTTCCCCGATTTCCCTCTTCCCTGTCCCCAATCATCTGGGTATCCTCCTCCAAGGGCAGTCTGGATCAGTCCATGTGGTAGGGAATTATGGACAGCCTAGGAGTCAACCCGGTTCCACCCCTCTTTGTATATTGTTACTGAGGGGGCCATGTCTCTGGATATTCTCCTCCACCATGGCTCTTACAGTCTTTCCTCCCCCTCTTCTGCACAGTTCCCTGAGTCATGGAGAGTGAGTATTGAGGCTGATTTATTGTTGAGGTCTTAGGGGTTCTCTGTACTTCTGCTTTAGGTTATGTTGAAGATCATTGGTGTCTGTCTGTCTGGCTTATCCTGTGTTGACTGATTGGCTGTGGTTATGGGTGTCTTGCTTATCCCGCCACTCTATGTGGGGTTCCATGTGGATCTTCCTTGGTAGATCTGGTGTGGCTCATCTCTTGCCAGGATTTCAGCTATCAACTGGCTCGTTGGTAGGGTTTGAGGAGCCACAGCTCTCTCACTGCCTTCTGAAAAATACAAATAGAATCTCCCTCTGAGAGCGGGGTCACTATAGGTTAACTGTTAGTAGCCTCCTTGTAAATCATTCCTATAATGTATTTCTCTTTGGGGTCCCAAGAGTTTGGTTCCCAGTGTATTTTGCCCTGAGTCCCCAGTTCCAGTTAAGGGCTCCCCGTCACTGAGTGGATTACTTGGCTGAATTAAAAGCTGTTGATTGTCTCCATCAGGCTTTGGCATCTCATTACACAAGTGCTCGTTTCTTGGTTTGCTGTTCTCTCCCAGTAGGAAGTGTGTTCAACCTACTCATGGCGGCAGATTTCGTTTCATGTCAGTGGTCTCTGTTTTCTCCAGCTGTCTTTGACCAGCTTCCCCTGGCAGCTTATGTAGTTCCTTCCAGCACTGCACTAACTACCATCTAGGGGATGGTTACCATTCTGGACCTTTCAGGGTCTCTTGGTGCTGATAGATGGCTTTCTGTGGTTCCTTTAGCAATGGGATCCTACCTCAGGCCCGGGGTGGGTATCCAAGTGCTTTGATAGAATCCTGTCTTGGGTTTGGAGCCTCATGGTTCATTTTGGTCAACAGCTCAGTGAGAGAAGGAGCCAGTGACTGGGACTAGGGGTTGTCAGGCTGATCAATTTTTCACAGGCTTAGACTCTCTCCCCTTCTATTCACGGTCTGTCTTGCCAGCTACCAACCACTTCTTTCTCAATAGGTTACAGTATGAGATTTGAGGATTTTATAATTTTGAACCAATTTTGGTTTAGCGTCATGTTTAAGTCATCCCCTTCCCCCGCCCCAATTCTTACACCTCTTTCACAAATTCTCACTTCTCCTGATTGGTTTGCAGAGAGTTTGTGGTTAATCTGGTTATGAACCACATATGAGGGAGAATATGCAGTATTTGGCTCTCTGTTCTTTTGAGAGATCGCTTAGTAGGATCTGCTCCAAGTCAGACCACTTTTCTCTGAATTTCGATATGTCATTTTTCCTTTCAGTGGAGTAAAATTTCATCGTGTAAATGTACCACAGTTTTGTTATCCATTCCACAATGGATGGGCATTTGGGTTGATTCCAATTCTTGGCTATTATGAATTGAGCTGCTATGAACATAGTTGCATAAATGTCTCTGTGCTGAGATGTGACATCTTGCGGGTAGACGCCTAGTAGATGGATAGCTGGGTCCATTGGAAGCTCTATGTCCATCTGTTCAGGAATCTCCACATTGCTTTCCATAGCATTCCATAGCGGTTGAACAAGTTTGCAATCCCACCAGCAGTGAATGAGGGTTCCTTTTTTCCCGGATCCTCTTCAGCAACTATTGTTGTGGGTTTTCTTTATGATTGCCATTCTGACTGGAGTAAGGTGGAATCTCATTGTAGTTTTGATTTGCATTTCCCTGGTGTTTAAGGATGCTGAGCACTTTCTTAAGTGAGAAAAGGCCAATTTTGTTTCCTCCTCTGTGAATTCTCTGTTGAGATCAGGGACCCATTTTGTAAGGGGGGCTGTTTCAGTTTTTATTATATATGTTTTGACTTCTCTGTAGGTTCTGGAAATTAGACCTCTGTCTGAGTTAAGGCTGGCAAAAATCATCTCCCAGTTTGATGGGGGTCTATTGGCTCTGAGTATGGTGTTTTTGTCTGTACAGAAGCTTTTGAACCTGATCAGGTCCCATTGGTTAAGTGAATGTTGCACTTCCTGGACTGCTGTAGATTTATTTGCTCAGGAAGTTTTTTCCTACCTCTAACTCATGTAGGGTTTCTCCTATTTTTTCTTCCAGGATGTTCATGGTTACATGGTTTATATTGAGGTCTCTGATTCATTTGGAGTTGATTTTAGTGCATGGTGAAAGGAATGGGTCTATTTTCATTTTTTACAAGT
Source organism: Zapus hudsonius (assembly GCA_004024765.1). NCBI lineage: Eukaryota > Metazoa > Chordata > Mammalia > Rodentia > Dipodidae > Zapus > Zapus hudsonius. The sequence goes on along the minus strand of PVHP010026995.1, from coordinate 3,109 downwards.
GTTTATCCAATTTGTCCAGCACCGTTTGTTGAAGATTCTACCTTTAGCCCAGCGTACATTCTTGGCACCCTTGTTGAAGACCAAGCAACTAAAGTTACTTGCATTAAAAGCTGGGTCTTCAGATCTATTCCACTGATATATCTGTCTTTTTTTCTACCAGTACCATGCTGTTTTAGGTACTATGGCTTTTTAGTATGTTTTAAAGTCAGGCATGGTAATACCTCCTGAGAAATTTGTTTTACTTAGAATAGTTTTAGCTATCTGAGGTCTTTTGCCCTTCCAAATAAATTTTGAGATTATTTTTTCTATGTCTGTGAAGAAAGAGGTTGGGAATTTTACCAGCATGGCTCATGCTTCCCAGACTAGCCCCTCCATCAGGTCACATGCTTACAGCTTTTGTGTTCAGTTCATCTCTCAATTCAAGTCCTCAGGATTTCTTATTAAATGTTCAGTTTACATTAAACACATTTACAGATCTATATAATTTTTGAAGCAGGGTCTTGCTGTGCAGTCTAGTCTGGCCTGAAACTCACTATGTAACCTAGACTACACTTCAACTCCTGATTCTCCTGCCTCAGTCATCCCAAGTGCTGCAATTGTAGGAGTCTATACTATTCTTGGTCCAAATTAATATTTTGTTCTTCTATTTTGTAAAATATTCCTAAGTGTAACAAATTCAAATATTGCTTGAATTAATACTTTTCATGCCTCTAAACTGTGTGGGTTTCTTTCTCTTCCCTCCAAAAATTTTTTTTTGAGACAGGGTCTCTCTTTAGCTCAGGCTAAACTGGAACTCACTCTGTAGCTTAGGTTGGTCTCAAATTCACAGGGATTCTTCTACTTTGGTCAACGAGCACTGGTATTATAGTAATCAGCCACCATGTCTGGCTTTCCTCTTCCCTTTTCTTTGGGAGCTATTTAGATATTATTTATTTGAATATTTTATTTTTAAAGGTATTTTTTATTTATTTGCAAGCAGAGAGAGATGGAGGGTGAAGAGACAGAGATGGGAGCATTTGGTTTCCTTGTCACTGCAAGTGAACTCCAGATGCATGTGCCACTTTGTGTGTCTGGCTTTATCTAGGTAGGCCAGCAGGTTTTGCAAGCAAGGGCTATAAATGGCTGAGCCATCTCCCCAGCCTCATATTTAAATATTTTCTTAGTAAAATATTACTTTTTAAAAATAAGTTTTTATGATTTGATTAGATATGTTCAATTTGATAGAAAAGTAATGTAATGTGTTTTCTTTCATTATACACTTCATTTTTCTTTCTTTCATCCTTTTTATTAATTGCCATGAACTGGAGTTACTCAAAGACTCATTATATTGACACATTTCATATTCGTGTGGCTTTTTTCTTCTACTTCTTGGATGTGTATGTGTGCGCAGGTGACTGCATGTTTGTGTAGGTGTGCATATGCACGTAAAGGGCAGAGGACAACCTTGGGTGTCCTCCTCAGCTCTGCCCTCTACCTCTTTTTAAACTAGGAGTTCACCAGTTAGGAAGACTAACTAGCCAGTGAGCTGAAGGGATCTGCCTGTCTCTGTCTCCCCAGCCCTGGAATTCCAGGCACGATGCACCACCATGTCTGGCATTTTTACATGGGTTTTAGAGAATGAACTTAATTTCTCATGTTTGTGAGGCAAGTACTTTACTGCCTGATCTCTCTTTTCAGCCTTATGTTGCTTTTTTTAAAAAGAAAGTACAATACTTATATTGTAGAGTTCTGTTTTTTATACAAAACTGTACATAAAATTATCTCTCCTTTGACTTCTTCATGGTAATTCTCCATCTTTGAACAGTGGGGTTGTATTCTGAGAAATGCATCACTAATCATCTTGGTTGTGGGCAAACAGAAGCTTAGATGACCTAGGATGCCACACCTTTGGGTGCCCCATGTGACCTGATGCTCCTAGATCACAAACCACCTGTGCAGTGGGTTTTTGCACTGGCCACTGTGCATACTTTTAACAGTGATATCTGACTACTGCAACATGGAAAATAGCTATTATATATATGTATATATATACATATATATATATATATGGTCCATTGTTGACTGAAACATTGTTATACAGTGAGTGACTGGATTTATTTTGACTTGTGTTTTATGGTTACGACTCAAGTTGATGTTTTTCTTGGGAGAGACATAAGTTTTACCCATCATGATTTCTGAAATATTTAAAATATTTGAGGGCAGGATGAATGGCTCAGAGGTTGAGGCACTTGCCTGCAATGCCTGATGACCTGAGTTTGATTCCTCAGTGCCCACATAAAGCCAGATACACAGAGTGGTGCATGCATCTGGAGTTCATTTGCAGTGGCTAGAGGCCCTGGTGTACCCATTCTCTCTCTCTCTCTCTCTCTCTCTCTCTCTCTCTCTCTCTCTCTCTCTCTCTCTCTCTCCTCTCCTTGCAAATAAATAAGATATTTTTAAAAGTTAAAAAATTGATAATTTTATCTATAAAAGTAATTGCTTTTCCTTATGAAAAACGTATTTGTGTGGTAGAGAACTTAAGAGTCATATGTTTTCTGCCTGAAACTCTTTAAATATCCAACCCTGGTGAAACATGACTGTAATTCCAGTACTTGAGGGACTGAGGCTGGAGGATGTTGAGCTTCCTGGATTACATAGTAAGATGCTGTCTTGAAAAACAGACTAAACCAGAACAGACTAAAACAACATAAACAAAAATTCTGTAAATATAATTCTGTTCCTTTGAATCCACTATTGCTGATGTGAAGTGGGAAACTGGATTAATTTATGTTTATTTCTGAAAAAATTAGAAGTCTTTTTACAGCTGTGAATAGTCCCTGCAATGGATGAGTCATGAAATTAGGTGTTCTCTATTAAATTTTTCAATAATACTGAGAGTTCATACAATAAGTACAGATAATAAGAGCACCAAACGTCATATATTTGTATATTTTGATTTCAGGAAATTTTTTGTTTCAATTTTTATGCTTCATTTTTTAAAAATTTAATGCCTACCTGATATATAAAAAATCTAATATTTATGCGATGCATATATATTTCTGACTCTGGTACATAGAATTTTCTTTTCCTTATCAATGTATTTTTCTTGTGCCTTTTCTTTTTTGTGATT
>PVHP010026994.1:0-24203 GCA_004024765.1 Zapus hudsonius | reverse complement strand
GGAAGACTGGGATGAGTACTAAGATATACAGGATACCTTGCCACAAGGACTAATACAGACAGCCCACAGAGGAGGATATACAACTGATCAGGGATGGGGAGGGGGGGAATTGGGGAATTCGGGATAACAACGCATGGTTTGCCCACTAAATAATGTAACACATTATGGACAATAAATATATATTAAAAAAAAAATCAAACAGGGCTGGAGAGATGGCTCAGCGGTTAAGGTGCTTGCCTATAAAACAGAGGGACCTGTATTCAACTCCCCAGTACCTACGTAAAGCCAGATGTACAAGGTGGTGCATGCTTCTGGAGTTCCTTTGCAGTGCTGGTGCTGGAGGCCCTAGTGTGTCCGTTCTCTCTCTCTCTCTCTCTCTCTCTCTCTCTCTCTCTCTCTCTCTCTCTCTCTCTCTCTCTCTCTCTCTCTCTCTCTCCTCTTAAATAAATAAACAAATAAACTGATTAAAAGATTCTCTGGCTTCCTCTTTTCTGAAGTTTCTGCCCCAACCAAGCACACTGCAGGGGATATTGAGGGATTGAGGAGCACTCCATTCTCAGCTGCAGCCCCAGAAAAGCAGTGCAAGGACCCAGGTGCTCACTCCTAGGAAGGGGGCTACAGAACATGGTTCTGGTCAATCATCAGGTACTGTTGTCACAGGCGATGATGGTGGTGGTGATGGTGACGATGCAGGCTTCCTGCTAGATCTGCTTGTCTCACAATGAACCCCAATGCTCCAAGAGCTATTATGACCATTAATGCTTTTTGGTTTTGTTCTTTGAAGCTACCATAAGCAAACACCATAGACCAAAAGACTGAAACACGAATTAATTCATTTTCTCACAGTTTGGAATTTAGGATGGTTTGTTTCTTTTGAGGTCGCTTTGGCCTGTAGAACATGGTCTTCTTGTTCTGTTTCCATAGCATCTTTAACATACATATATTCTGGTTTCATTATCAGTCCAAATTTTCTCTTCTTACAATGACACCAATAAAATCAAATTGGGACTCACTGGGGTGAACTCATTTTCACTTAAACACCTCTTCAAAGGCTCTGTTCTCCAAATACAGTCGTGCTTGGAGTCATGGAGTGTTAGGGCTTCAAAATATGAACCTTCTAGGGACACTAGGTGTCATCTCACAAGCTCACCTTGAAGAGCAGACACTCTGACTGGCCCTGAACCAAGTACTCTGCAGTCCACACGAAAGTATGGTTGGGTGATGGAGGCGAGGATGACTCAAGTCAGGCTGTGGTAGAAAAGGCTGTTAAGTATCAATCTATTAATTTATTGTAAGTGCTGACTGCTCGGGAGCTGAATTCTTTTTGTTCAGAAGCAATGGAAAATTAGTCCCGGGCTGACTCTTCAGCCCATAACCCAACCTCCTTTCATGCTAAGAACATGGGGCCAGTCCGTCTTGTTGGCTAGAAATAAGAACTGCTTGACTGCCAGGTACTCAGTACACCCCTTCCTGCTTCTTTGTACCCACGAAGCTGCCAACTGTCATGTCTGCTTAAGGAAAGCCACGCCTCATGGCTACAAAGCGTCCCCAGGTAAATGAACTCCCTCTCCCCCAACTGAAAATGGCTTTGAGCCTCCATTTGGGGAGTATTTCTGTAATAAGACATAATGCAATCTCTCATGGGAATTTGTGATTGAGACAGAAATGCAGGTCTATAAATACCATAATAACTGCTTAGGCAGCATGGGGAGGGGGACAATGCTATTTCTAGTGGCTTTGAAGTTTCAGGTTCGAGCACCTCCAAAGGATCTTTGACCCTAGTGTTCTATGAAATCTGCCTGCTATGGTTAAGGAAAGTTGGTAAGGGTGAGGAGGAGGCCTATAAGATGATCACAGACCTGGCTGCTCAGCCATCTGCCTCAACTTGCCTCTTTTCTACTTGATTATCACCTGGGACCAAAACTTCTCAGCATCTCTAAGAATAACCTTCTAGCATCTCACCATCATCCTGTCCAAGACATTAATGTTTCCAATGTCAAATAAATCTGTCTCCACTGCTTTCACTAAAGCTCATTCATTCCTGCTTTCTTCCCTCACAGAAAAAAAAAGAGGACTTATTTTACCCTTTCAACTTGGAAACACATCCTGACCTTGAGAAATTATGAGTAGATATTTCCTCCAAATTGAAATATTCCTGCCTGCAGGGAGAAAGGAGACTCATAAGATTTAGGAAGTAAACAAAAATATACAAGGCTCAGAATATTCCTGCAATTTACAAGGTTAACTAGGTCCTTCCCCCAAGGTTTCAGAAGCCATAACAGCTACTAGCGAAGACAACCTCACTGGAAGGGGTGGGCTAGGGAGAGAATCTCCCAACTGGTGAAGCTACCTGCAAGCTGTGTCAAGACCCCCAGGGATACAGCTTTTGTCAGTGGTCACCCATGCTGGGGTGGACCATTCAGGGATGGAGTGAGCTTCGAGTCATCCAAGCTCCTATGAGTAACACCCCACCCAGGCTGTACGTCATCCTGATCAACTCTCTTGTTCCCTAAGGTAGAGTAGGCTGGAAGCTTTATTCTTTGGTCTGTTGTCAGGGTCCTATCGAGAGTGAATAGAACTATTAGTTCACATTTACCCAGAAAATGTCACCCAACAGGAGTGACTTGAATGAATTCCCTTCTCTTTCCAGGTCAATCAGTTCACACTCCTGTCACATCTCCTCCAAATACACAGCCCCAGCTGCTCTTCATGATGGGTGCTTCCCGGGATCACTGGCCACATCTGGAATCCCTTGGAAGTGAGACCCAGGCTGGGTGAAGTGGAACAGGACTTGCTGGTGCTTCATAACGGGTTTGCCGTGCTGTAGTGAAGGACCGGTTCACCCTTTTCCTTTCCTCACAATACGGCCCCATTGATTTTCACATTAGACTTGTTTAACGATAGCATCTTGCTCTTTGTTCTGGTCTAAGTTTTTGAATCTTCACATGATTGCTTTGTCCCTTTGTTTCTTCACTATAAACTATTTAGCTTAGGTTTTACATCCTCTCTTGTTTCTACTGAAATACCATTGTAAAGCCAGAAAATTTATACCCAAATTGAGATTATAGATTATTTTTAGATTCTATAGCCTAGGAGGGGTCTACTGACAGCTATGGGCCAAACGGGACCATAGTTGTATTTTTTGAGACAAGGTATTCAGTGTGCCTAAAACCACAGTGCCTGGAGGTGAGGCTCTCATACACTTCCCACTTGCCACAGCCCCAATTCCTACCTTTTCTCTAGAATCCTCTTCCTAGGCTTCTAACGGCATTTAAGTTTACACTCTCAAATTCAGCCAGCTCATCTGAGAGAAGTCAGCTGCTAAGGAGAAAGGACATCCCAGGCATCACTGAGCAACTTACTAGAGAACACACAACCAACCTGGTATCATCAACCACCCGGGTCAGATCCACCACCCTCGTCAGATCCACCACCCTCGGGTCTTTGAGCAGAAAGAAGAATTCCATGGATAGTTGACATATTTCAAGCGCTATTTCTGAAGATGACAAAACAGGGGAAGATGACTCTGCGGTTGGGAACATGATTTCAAAACCATGGACATTCTCGTTGCTCTCACAGACAAAGGCCAGCATCCCATTTCCAGCTCAAAGGAGCCACTTCCCTCCTGGTAGTCCCAGGGAATCCTAAAATGCTTAACTGATTTTTTTAACATAATAGATTTAACAGATCTCACAGTTCTAGAAAATTATTCATCTTTTCTATCACTCTCGAGAAGAGTCACTTCCAAGGCTTTGTTAATGAACAGTCCTTTGAAGTCCAAAGGGCTAGCATTTGAAGTATTATAAAACCAATGACATTTGCAGGAAAAATGTGAATTAACTAGAGAGAACCGGCCACCCTGCTGAGCAAAGTTTCCTTCATTCTTAGGTCTGTCTACCGTTCTTGACATGTTCATCAAGGTCGTTAATGACCACCAAACCACATGCCTTTTAGAGGGAGGCATTAATGCTCTAATGACACCAATTATATAACCAAATGGTATAGAAAACAAAGGAGAGGAAGCACCACGTGAATGATTTGATTGATAGGGGTAATTAGACATCCCCTGTACAATATAGAAACCATTTCCACATCCACAGCATCCTGCCTCTCATCCTATGGGCGGCATTTCTTTTTCTCCCTGGTTACAGTCAACTCAAAGAACCAAATTAAAAGAACAGAACAATGCAGAAGGCACAAGTAAGTGGGCTTTTTAAGCAACCTGTCTGTATCAAGTTATACCAAGTTCATATACAACTGTGCATAATCTTTAACATTATTTTAAAATATGCCCTACACACCAGAGCAATTGTTTTTGCTGAATATGTGAATTTCAGACCTAGAATCAGAAATGCAGGCTGTTTTATAGTTAAATCATTCTTTCTTTGATACTGTACTTGAAGCACAATAGTAAGTAGTCAGAAAGCTAAAAGTCATTGAAGCTGATTGTATCCAGAAAGAAAAACCAGTGGGTGAAGACTTGTGAATTTGTTAACAGATACAGAAATAGCCTGGGGGTAAGTGAAGCTGGGATCCACAAAAACACCAAGGCCTTAAGTACATGAACAGCTTCTATACTGGGGACAGATCAGGGCATGGGCCAGGCCCCCCTCACGCCTGTCATAAATCCACGTCTCTCTTTCATGTGTCACTTCATTCAGAAACATTTATTATACACTCTCTTTAACTGTTAACATTCTTATTCATTTCCGTTTTTCTCTTTCATTCCTTTCATTCTGTGGTATTTATTTCTTCTCTCTCAACCCTGCCAATGTCCCTAAGAATCCATAGACACATCAATAGTCAGGTTCAAAGCACCTATCAAATGTGATGCCCAAGCCTAGAGTCTCTGCATTTTCTCCCTTTGTTTCTTATTTTTGTGTGTATATGTGCATAGGTAATGCGTCTGTGTGTTTTTACATGTGTGTGGAAGTACATGCGTAAGGGGTAGTAGGAATTCCACTTGGGATGTCTTCCCCTTCTCTCTCTACCTCATTTACTGAGACAGAGTTCATTAATTAGGTTAGACTCGGTAGGCAGCTTGCCCTGGGGATCTACCTGTCTCTGCCTCCTGAGCCTGTGATTTCAGCTGTGCACGACCACACCAGGCATCTGCAATGGGTGCTGGGGATCCCAACTCAGGTCCTCAGCCTTGCACAGCCAACATTTCACGGAGGGATTCACTGTCACAACCCCTGGCTCTGTCCTTTTTTTAGTGTCACCTGTGAGCACAGGCAGGTGTCAGAATACTAAGGTTTGACACTCAACTGACCTAGGCTTCACATGTCTGTACCCCCATATCCTCCTTCTTAAAATAGGATAGTAATAAAAGCTGATTCATAGCACCTGAGACAATAATTATATGAGACGATGTTCTCAGAGTACTTAGAAGCACAGCTACCACAGTAACTTTCAATAAGTGACACATCACCACCAAAAATAATAAATTTAAATAAAATTCAAGGTGAAATAAATAACGCTTTTGATATTCCTTATTCCAATCTACATGAATCCTAAAATATCTGAAACTAAAACTACTGTGTTGAGGATCCAAAAAGATGAGCTTTGGGATATAACTGCTAAGTGCTTAGTTGCTAAGAAGTATCAGGACACATTTTCCTCATAGGGTTCTGCGCAATGTGGCGATTCCGTGCTGCTATAAATGACAGGGTTTTACCAAAGACTTCTGGTTCATTGGGTCAAGACCACATTGTGCAAGTGATTTAAAACAACATACAGCGAGATTCCTAGCCTATTTAGAAGCTAGAAATTTTCTAAGCATCTATTATGCATATAGATCTTTGCAAGAAACAAAGAGAAAAATTCAAGTATAAATTACACTAAATACTGCACAAAGAGCTTAGAAATTTTCTGAGTAAGCAGAACCTACAGTCTTGCCTTAAGGGTCGCCATCTTGTCAGATGTGGTGATGTATTCCCAGCACATGGGAGGCTGATGATGTATTCCCAGCACACAGGAGGTTGAGGCAAAGAAGATCACTAGTTCAAGGCAACTTAAGAGACCCTGCCTCAAATAAGAACGTACAAAAAGGGGACGGGATATAGCTCAGTGGCAGGGTACTTGCCTGACATGTGTGAGGTTTTGGGTTCGATTCTCAGTAGTGCAAACACAAAACAAAAACATCATTCTTGGCAGCCTAGATTGCTGACAACCTCCTTTTGCCTTTATTTATACTTACTTTGAGTTCTAGCTCTATGGGCTTCTATCTAGTTATTTTTCTATCTAAAATTCTTTCCACTGTTTTCATGGAAAAAAAAACACAATGTCTAATTCCTATAGGAATTGTCCAATTCAAGGTCCTTCCCCCTCCCTTCCACTCTGTTCTCCGTCTTTTCTTCATTTCCTGACCAAGGCTGGTCCTTAGCCTAGATAGGTATTCCGTGTAGAGGTATTCTGTGTAGGGATACTTTCCTCCATTTATCCTGGCAAAACTAGGCTCAATGTCTAAGAGAAGATAAGATCCTTTGGGGTAAGTCTTCCATTCCACTCAGCCACACTGTCTAGTCGTCGTGAGTTGATATGATTGCATTGTCCACCAAAATATCAGGGCTTCACTATCCCCTGTAATTACCATCATCTTGGTGATGGATTAGATGATCAATAAGAATTCCTTGCACATTTTAATGTATCAAATCAATTACAGCTTGCATAATACATTGCAAAATGCCCATGGGTTACAGAATGCTTCCTGCCGCAATATCTCGGTAAAATACTACAAAGTAATATATGCTCTGTTAAATTGTACAACTGGCCGTGTTCTAAAAACTAGATGCTAAAATTTGTGGCACCATCCAGTACAGGTTGTGAACATTTGAAGAAGATATAGAGAGTAAGAACCGGAAATATGACAGGGTGTTTCCCTGGCTCTTTGGGGGCTAGGTACAAAACATCTCCATCGATTTTGGCAAAGGAGCAACTGTCTGGATCAGAAATCCCAAGAGACTTAGTTCTCCATGCTTTCCCGAACATATCCGTATCTGTTTTGATTTGATATTCTTACATCTGAGAGATACAGAACTGTTTGACAATCATAGCTTGTGCGTGGGTCCTATCTGACAGGTGCGGCAGAAGGCCTCCATTAGAGTCAACCATAGGCAGCAGGTTCAAAGGGGTAAAAAGCAAGAGAGCTGCATTGATCATGCAATGATCTATATTGATTCTCAGTCAGCTAACCACAGATGATTTCCGATGACTTTCTCCAGATTGCAATCCCTTCATTTCTTAACGTATAACAAACAAAACTGGATTTTGTGCTGGTCATAATGGGCTTATAATTTCATTTTTCTCACAGCATAAATGAATACATGTCAATGTACTTTTTGTTATTAAAATGAAATTCTAATTATGTGTTGTGCTTAGTTGTAAATCTCTTCCCTTTCTGTTTAGTTTCCTCTCCCCACACCCTTTCTTTTTTTCCCAATATTCTATTCCTCAGTATATACATGTGACGAAAAAGGCAAAATAAAAGATTTGACTTCTGAATATTTGTGAAGTTGAATGCAGAATGGAGCTTTTGCCTACACTTAAAACCAAAATTATTTCCATGCAAAAGCACATTCAAGCAGAAACCATCTTGAATGGGTAAATCCCTGCCAATAACCTCTCTCTTCCTGTTACTTTCATCACTATATTCCTGTGCCTCTGCTTTCTCCAGCCCAGTTCCCTTTGTCGCCTGACAGATATTGGCATTGGGTCCAAATCTCTCCTCCAGGCAGCCTTCTTGACAACAATAGCCAAGGATGCTCTTCCCCTTCTGCCCGTTCTCCTTTAGAAAGTGAACTAAAGCCATTCACTCTCCTCTCACATGTCCACTACCTTGCAGTGAACCATCGCCTGCCTCCAAAGGAGCCTCAGCCTTCAAAGTTAGCCAATACAGGTCCCGAGGCAGACTTACACAGTGTGTCTCTCTGTTTAAAATCTGAATATCTTAAAGAAGTGAAATATTTGAGTGAAAATATACTTTACTTAAAGAGGTTTGTAATGAAGCTGAGTGTGGTGGCGCACGTCTTTAATCCCAGCACTGGGGAGGCAGAGGTAGGAGGATCATCATGAGTTCAAGGCCACCCTGAGACTACATAGTGAACTCCAGGTCAGCCTGGACTAGAGGGACATCCTACCTCAAACAAACAAATAAACAAACAAACAAAAATGGTTTGTAATGTACCTAATACAAAGGAATCTGAATATTTTAGCCCAGCCTGTAATCTGAGTAGAGCATCCAACAAAAAAAAGCATCATCAATAACATTGGCTCCAAAGCACAGGCTGACTTGTTTCTGCAATTATATGCCTGTCCCAGTACTTTCAGACAACACACAGGGCACTAAAGTGATAAAATTAAAGGTGGATGTAACTAATTCTTCTTTCAAACCTGGAGGCCACCCGGTGCAATTAGGAAAGGGGCAAAATAAAACTAGATCCGAATAGAGCACCATTGATGCATCATTAAGACAGAACATACACATTTTAATACAAAGAGGAATTTGGTCTGTGTGCTCACCATCACCCATAGACAGGAGGAAACTAAAACCCTTGTGAAAAAGATAAAACAGTAGAGTATATTTTTAAAATGCTTTGACACATATTTTTACATAGGTTATTAGGTGTTTTTCTGATAAGTAGTACTGTCACCAAAGTAGGCTGAGTCTTCATGGTAAACAGCCAGTGGCCTCTTCTTGGTCCTCATTGGGAGAGGGACTGTTGGGGATTTTAAAGACTTTTGTCAGTGTTAATGACCTGTTGTCCAAAATTCCAGACAGCATCAAATAGCTCAATGACAGGTAAAGGAAACATAACTATCTTCTTTATTGGAAGCATCCTCCTTAATTCCCTGCTTTGTAAGAATTCTGTGTTAGCCTGAGATGTCATCATTCAGATCAGGGTATTGGGCGCAAAGGAAAATCAAAGGAGGTTCGATGCAGCTAATGTGACCAGAAATGGCTGCTGCATCTGAAAGAAGAAGGGAAGTTCTGGGAGTGGCTGGAGATGGAGAGAGAGCACAGAGCAAGAGGAAGAGGTGAAAGTGGCCTGCAGGCAGAAGATGGCGGGAAATGAGGGAAGACGTTTTAGGTATCTTTGATGACATATAATGACTTGTGTCTTCACAGATAGGCCCATTAAACACTGCTTGTATATTGAATTTGTCTACCTACTGAGGCTTAGGCAGGCTAATATAATAGAAGCAATTCCCAAAGAACTTTGCCCTAGAAAGCATTTTGAGAATAGTTCACTTGCTTGCTCTTCACCTTCCTTCTGGCTGGCTGGCAGAGGCAAGCTTTGAACATAAAACAGGGAAATACCTGCCACAGTCACTCAAATTCCATACCTGGCCGGCTTCTCCAACACCCTGCATGATTCCAGGAAAAGTACTCTTGGTTTGGTCCTTTTACAAAGCTTTTGTTCCTATCAAAGGGAGACTCGAGAAAAGGTAATTCTTCATCATACTATATATGTATCTAATATATATGCCCAGAAATAATAATATCTGGTGTATGTGACCAGATATGAGGTGTATATGCAGATACAATGCCTGGATCTCTGATCAACTTGAGAAGAGGCATCTGAAAAGACAGAAAGCACAGGGTCCTTGATGGTCTTCCTAAATGAACCTGGGTCTTGCCTTTCTCCAGACATCTCTACTGGTTAGGACTGTTTTGATCAGATTTTCTTTTTACTTGAAAACTAAAGCATGCTTAATGCTGTGGCATATAAATCCAAAAGGGATACACCCATGGTGGTAAAGAGCTATTCTTCATATCACAATTAAGAAACTGCTAAGATTGGAGAAAAAGTAAGTCACCCTGAAGGGGAGCCAGGCCAGTGGCCATATTGATTTGATATAATAGAATCTCCCAGACTGGCTTCCATAAGCTCATTTCTACTTTATTTGACTTACGCCATCTTTTGTGATTGGGAAATATGAAGCCATGGGAGTTACAGAAATCATGTCTCAAAATTCCCAGAGGAAGAAAGAATAACCATCAAAAAGTGAGGAGCATGTCTTTACCCCGTTTGTTTCTTGACTTTAACTTGCTTCTCAGAACATTTGCTTCTCAAGGATGCTCTTTTTCCATTTCTAGGTACTGTGTTTTGTTTTGCTGCCAAGCAAGGCAAATGCTCTAGAGGACGATGAATTCTCCAGCTGGTTAGTTACAGCATTTTACGAGCCAGGTACTTCGAATGTAACAAAATTCTCTAAAGAATTCTTGAATTTTCTGGAGGATTTCTACAGCATAGACATGGCTTTAAAGTTAGCTTTTTTTATTATTATATTTATAGAACATTCTTGCTTTCCTAATCTACTGGCCTTTCGAGAACCTAAAAATAAGGGGGCAACAAGTGAATGTGAACACAATTCTGACTGCATGAGGAATGCCAATGTGCCCATTTCTGAAATACCCTCTTTCTACCAATGGGTCACACATGTACATTCATTCATACAATTAACAAATTCTGAACTTGTAATAAATGTTACTGATGGACCCCCAGATTTCCTCAGATCCTTTTTGCCATTTCTGAGCTCTTTCTACTTGGGGATACCATTGCCTCCAATTCCTGTAACCACAACTGCTCTGTGGGGGGAGGAGACACTGGTGGGCTTCAAAGTTACTTTGCACACAAACGCTCAGAACAGAGACTTTGAAATATCTAGGTTTTGTTGCTACCATAACAGTTACCACAATGGCTTAATTAAGGCCAAAAGGAATGCAAATTTATAAACTTAAAGCTTTAATCAATCATCAGTGGGCACAGATCTGATTAGGTATTGGCTAATGGCATTTCCTCTCAGGCTGTGGAAGTGATGCCATTTCCTTGCCACTTCTAAAGGCTTCCCACATTCCTGAGCTCATGGCTTCCTTTCTCTACTTCAGAGCCCTCAGGCTCATTTTTTTTTCTATGACCCTTCTTCTCTCAGAAAAATATCTCTCTGACCTCAGGGAAAATTTACTTTGAAGGACTCAACTTACATTGTGTCAGACCATCTGGATCATCCAAAATGTCCGGATCCCTAGCTACATCTGCAAAGTTATCTTTGCCATGTGGTAGGTTCCAGAACTAACGCATGGTATTTTGGGGAGCCAATATTTTGTCTTGCCTATCACAGCCCCCTATGGTAACCCTATTTACTGACTGACAAGACATCCTCAGAGTGTCCTAAAGATCAGTTCCCTCCCCTGGATTGTGCCCAGGTCCGACCCTTGCTTGGCCTCTTCAAACATCAGTGAAAACATGAAAGGATCCCCCCACAACTCTGACTCAACATCAAAAAGCATAAGCTTGAAGAGCTCTATGAATTGTTTTGGATATGCAAAATATAAGTAAGAAAATATAACCAAGTCATAAATGGAAAAGAAACCCCTTATAAGATAAAGTTTATGTGTAAACATGCCTACATTTATCCAGAGAGTTAAACATCCAGGAATATGAGCACCATTAAACACCTCTTTGTAGCTTAGAAAACACATACTTTAGTCATCTAGGTAAATAACAAGCTGTCCTGAAATATAGAGTTATCAGCATATTTTTGATAGGTATCAACTGAAAGTAATTCAATAGCTGTTTAAAATTCATTATAATCTGTTTTGGGTTATTCTGTCATTATTTTCATTTTAGTGTCAGCAAAAAGAAAAATAAGATAAGACTTACTGGTATTCATTCAGCAGCTCTGCAGCTTTAATTTAAGAAGATGCAGGGGTTATAATCTAGTTAAATTACTTGATAATCTTCTAAAAACATTCAACATTATACGCAAAATGTAGTTAGCTTCTTGTTTAATTACATAAAAAGTCTTTCTAATGAAGTGAAATGGGATGCTGTTTTATTAAACTATGCTTTGTGGTTAATTCATCATTGAAATTGGCATAGACCTAAGGGGTTGGAAATTCTAGACACACTTCGCTAAATATGTCCCTATCCTTTCTGCTTAATATGAACACTCTTGAAGGACTCTATAGGTGGGTCAAGTTTCAGTCAAAATTAGAAGAGGTTTCAAAATAAGATTCAGCAGTGTATAAATGGAGAGACATCAATGGCATGTAAGCATGAAGTATTTTCAGATGGAGTCTTGCCCTGCTGCCCCAGCTGGCCTCATTCTCCTGGGCTCAGGTAACCTTCCCACCTCATTCTCTCGAGTAGGCACACACCACTGCTCCCAGTTTCCAGTATATCTTTGTAAAAGCAAATCTTTTAAAATAAGGATTCTAGAACAGCCACAATTAACAATAGAGAGAGAAACAACATGGATCATTACATGATTGGGACAATGCTGAACAGCATTAAACTGGTCATTGCAGCCTGAAGATTTTCATGTCAGAGTAAAGTGTTTTAAAGCACTAAAGGCTTAGTATAGTACCATGCAACGAGAAAGGAGTCACAAGTCACTGAACAGAGACATGAACCTCAGGGAGGAGAGAGCAACGAAGAGAAACAGAAACATGAACAATCGGTCAGAAAATGCCCTCAGCAGAAGGAGAGAGACAGAGACACAGCCCGACAGGCCAGCCAGTGACGTCACAGTGTGCACTGTCACCCAGGCTCTAGTCAACAGAGTGTTTGCCTGGCCTGGATTTGAATGACACAGGGAAATGAGACGAGATTTTCAGGTCATGCATGTCGCTGAAGAGGGACCCTTGCTGAGCAGTACAACTCTCTCCTGAAGTGTTCCTAATGAGAAGAGCAGCTGTCCCTTGAGATACTGGCTTCACAGACATTAGCCATGGGTCAATGATCCCTGGTTGTTCTCCACAGCTGCTCAATTGGGAATTCTCTATTGAATCCGATTGCTCCTCCGTAGTTACCAGCATCTATCTTCCTTTCTTCTGCTCTTTCCACAGATAAACCATCTTCTTCTTTGACTTCACTTCTATCTATATGCAGGTCTTTCAAATCCCTAGCTTCACACTGAGTCTCCAAACCTACTCCTAAACTGACTTCTTACTTGAGCTCAAAGTAAAACACTGCCTCTTTTCTGTCTTCCCCAAATCACTCCTGGGGTTCATCTCTAGTTCTTCCACCTCACCTGTGTGTAACTCAGGCATAGTTTCCCCTTTAATCCGAAAGGCACTCTCTTTGCCTTCCCTCTACATCTCCCAGCCGGGTAAATTCCTAAATGATTTCTAGCCTCCCGCCTTTCCATACACGGCAGCCAGACCAATTTTCACAAAAGAATGATCTCATCAAACTAGACCCCTGCACGATAATAGTCTCCCAGCTGACCCTAAATTCATTACCACAGCAAGATAGCCTCACCGTGTCCCCAAGTATGACCTCCTCCGCTGGGTTTGCCTTGGTATTGCCAACATACTCACCTCCTTGTTAAACTTCACCCAAATACTCAATGATTTCTGTGTCACATTTCCCATCAGCAATCTGGTACAAAGTCACTGATCCTATCTCATGATAAGGATTTTGAATTCAAAAAAGAAGATGAATAAGATTATAACTATTCAATTATATTGAAAATGGGTAAGATATTTTAATATCTATATAGAATTATGAGTTCCAGCATAAATTAACTAAATAGAAAGATCTAGCAACTAACAATCACTGTGATTTTGTCAGAGTTGTCATATATTCTCTTCTTTGAATCCGACATAACTGATTAGACACAAAAATGTTTGGAATTTCTATTGATAAAAAGTCAGAGATACTACTAATGTTAAATTAGCTCTCTGTCCATCTATCATTTATAATGAAAATGTGAACTATAAGGTGGTGGTTGATGAAAATAAACAGGATTTATTTTCTTATCCATATGCTCAGATGCTCTGAATTTTATCTCAATAATTCCTGGTTTAATTATTAATTACTTCTCAGATACGCCTCACTGGCATATTTAGAGAGATGAAAGCATCTCTAAGATAGCCAATCGTGTTGTAGTTACCTTCATCGTTCTGGGACAAAACACAGAACCTAATGCAGCTGATGGGAGAAAAGGGTTTATTTTGGCTTATAGTCTTGAGGCGAAATTTCAGTAGGACAGGAAAAAGATGGTAAAGCAGAGGCTGGACATCACTTCTTGCCTCAGCACCTGACAAGAAAGTGAACTTTGCTCTACTCAAAGGCACTGGGCAATAACACCCCAAAGCCTGCCCCCCAGCAAGAGACCTCCAACTCACCTCTCAAATTGCTACCACCTGGGGACCAAACACTTAAAACGCATAAGTCTATGGGGCACATCTCATTCAAGCCATCACAAGTATGTCATTTTTTCAGATATGTTGCGCCCAAATCAATTCAAGTGAAACAGTCATGAACACCTACTTATTATCTATAAGACCTAATACTGAAGACAGAAAGCCTATCTTTAAGACACGCGAGCCTCTCTCTCTCTCTGTCTCTCAATAAGCCATGGACCAACATGAAGTTTCAAATTAGTGATACTTGCTGAGTTCTAAGATAAAGGCAGGAGCCATAAAATTTGACAGGGAAAGTAGAGAAAAAAATATCACAGAGAACATATAATCAGATCAAAACCAAAGGCCCGAGTGTGTGCCATAATAATTGGCAGGACAGGACTTTGGGGTGCCTGAAAAATTTACAGGAAAGAATGAAGGTATCTGGACTTCAGCTGGGAAATGATGATCTCAGAACGCAAGCTCAGGAGCCATCAGAGAGCTGTAGGCAGTCCACAGACAATTCCACAGTGTGGGCTCTTCTGCTGCTCCAGCCAGAGAACGCAGCCCCCTCACAGATGGGCGTTTTCGGTTTGCAGACCCCACAAACCTTTATTGGCCACCCTGGGTCATATGGCTGCCTAGCTCTTTCTCTTGTACTGAATTTTTGTATGCACTATGTTGTTACATCTGTGTAATCCACATTAAAATACTTGTCAAACAGTTGGGTATGGTGGCACATTCCTTTAATCCCAGCACTTGGGAGGCAGAGGTAGGAGGCTCACCATGAGTGCAAGGCCAGTCTGAACCAGAGGGAGACCTTACCTTGTAAAACAAAACAACAACAACAGCAAACTTTTCAAACAAGATTTCTTTAAGAAGACAAATAAAATGTCTTTAAAGTCCTTGTGTCTCCTTCTGAGGAGGAAGACACCTGCTTGCCATGAGGGTCGATCTATATTCAAGGGAAACTGAAGGATGATTCAAATATGGCGAGGAGGATTTCCAAGGATATTAGATGAAATTACCGAATGTGAAAACTATACTTCTTGACAGGCATTAAGAGAAAAAAAATGAAGCTTTTTTTTGAAACAAATGTCTTGGGAATGTCACATTGTCAAATGAGAAGTGTTGACATTTGTCTACGGCTGTGGCTTACGGCTGTTCTGAAGAGCAAGTTTATTGACAGGGAAGACAAAGAAAGGATCTTGGAAATAGAAGTCATTATGGAAAATGCCTGTCCTGGACATTTCCTCCTCGAGGAACTGGGACGTATTTCGGCAGAGGAGCTCAGTCACAACAGCCACGCTTGCGATCAATGAGGCAAAGAATACCTGTGATGATAAAAGAGAGATCGCTATAAAAATAATTTTATCTGGCATATATTAATCAGTTTGGCTGATTAGTAAATCGTTTTTCTAGAAGGCCTACTTAACGCAGAGATGTTTACTGTTTGTTTTATAGATTTAGTGGATGCATTTGAAAAGGCTCCACTCAGAGCCATGCATGGTGACTCACGCTGCATCACTTAGGAGGCGAAGGCAGGAGACTCACCATGAGGTGGAGCCCAGTCTAGCGTCCTGAGCACACAGTGAATGAATGACTTCTATGCCACAGGCTGAGACCCAGTCTCAAGAAAAATAATTTTCCTCTTGAATGCTTTTCATTATATTTGTTTTTCCATTTTATTTGTTTTTATAGCTCTCTTCATTTCAGGCTATAAAATGTATTCCCAAAAAATTAAGTTTAATTGATACTGTTTTGCTAATTGAAGCTGGAATCAATATTGAAGATGGACGAATCTATATAATCTAGAGGCCAGTTTGATCTTAGTAACTGAGCTAGCTCTCTATAATGGCTATTCTCATGGAAATGGATACTGTGTATTATGACCCTCTACTTACAAAGAGAAAGGAGCTTCGGGAGTCTATGTGGCTTTCCACTTTGCCAAGATTGGTGTTTTCAGCAAAGAACACAAAGCCAAAGAGATGAGTGCAGCAAGAAGCAGGGAGGTAGTGCCCTCTCAGCAGGTACCCTCTCCTATCACACTCCTTCCCAAGCAGACAACAGAAGGGTAAATAACGTGAAAAACCATAATAAGCAGGCTCTATAAGTAAAGCATTAATGATAGACACACCACTCTTTTAAACCTCAGTCCTCATAAACCCTTGGGAGACAAGCCTGTGAGTGGTTCTCTCACGAGCAGAGGAGACAGTGAGATGTAGTAGGCTGCAGGCACTGGGCGCATTCTGGTCCCCATGAGAAGCTGGAGGAAAGAACAAGAAATAAATGAAAGTTCCCTTCATTTCTTACAGCAGCTTGACTCACTTTTAATTTTGTAAAGGAACCAGCAGCAATGCCACGAGGAAAGAATAAAGGCGCGTTAAAGAAATGCCTTTGCAAGGATCCCATTCCCAAGCCTAACCTAACCAGAATGCTCCCTAAAGACCTCACACGACTTAGTAGAGGAGAAGCTTATTCTTTGTCATTCCTCGTTTCTTTACATGGATTCAAGGACAGATATCTAAATGTCCTAATGTTATCATCAGCTTTCTCGTTGCTGCGATGAAGAACCTGACAAAAAGCAGCTTGTAGAAGGAATGGGTTTATTTTATCTTAAGACTCAAGGGGAAGCTCCATCATGGCGGGGAAAACAGTGGCCTGAGCAGAGGATGGACATCACCTCTGCTACAGCAGGTGACAAACAGCGGCAGAAAGGTGTGCCAAACACTGGCAAGGGGAAGATGTCTATAACACCCAATAAATCGGCCCCCAAAACACACCTCCAACAAGGTTCCAATTCCAAAATTACCATCATCTGGGAATCAAGCATTCAGAACATGCACACTTAGGAGGGACACCTGAATCAAACCACCACACCAAAAATGAAGAGCATAAGATAGTACCAAACAGCCAGCATCCACCGATCATGCAGTGAGACAATCAAGAAGGATGCTTTTGTTGAGGACCTGCAGAGAGAAGAGTCATCACAACCTGCCCTCACACAGCACTCTGCAGAGTAGCAAGCAAAACTTGCACATCAGCTCAGTGGGAACTTGCAGCCACTCGGTGAGTCCTGTGTAGCTAATTAGCATTGTTATTACCATCCCTGTTTGCCAATTTGTAAACTGGATTTCACAAATTTAAGCAAATTGTCCAAAGTCCTACAACAAGAAATTGGCACAATCAGAATGCAAATGACTTTTTTTCTGCTCATTTTATTTTTTTCTTGAGCCATGTATAAAAGTCTAATTTGAGGACCATTTGTAAAGGATCATAGCGATGACCCTTGAATTGTAAGTCCCATAGCTCCACTGGAGATCTACTAAGCTGTAATCTGTAGGGCAAGGGACAACTCTCTTTATTTTCAACACATGCCTAGGGTAACTATATTCACAAGAAAGCTCGAGAATCAGTGCTCTAGATTGTCACATAGTGCTTCATACATTTTAAATCATTGCAATGGTTTGGGTATGAGTAGCATCAAAGGCTATAATTTTGTATAAATTATAAGAATATAGCCTTACAAATTGATCTACTGAATGTGGCATGGGACTGTAAGGGCAGGGATCCTGGCTGTGTTAGCTTTCACTTGTTAATCTTCTCCAGATCAGTTTGTTTTGGGGTAGCCTTTGGTCTCTCACCTGTAGTTGTAAGGTGTGGTGGATTTGAGAATGTACCTTCAGACTTCTAGTTACAAGAAGCATAAATGACTAGTTTACCATATTCCTGGTGCATAACATTAACAACACCATAAATCAATGTTCCACACCCCCTCCTCCTACACAGGTGTCTCCCCATTGGTGACAGGATGCAGGACAGGTATTAAGACAGGCCCACTTCTTGACTCACTCGTGGACTCACTGACCATCTTGTCTAACCTTTCGTAGGCTGGTGGCTTTCCTTCCTTCCTTCCAAATTTCACTTCAGAGGAAATGTGAAATATTACTTAAGAGACCTCTTCTCCCAGTTTCTCTACATTTGCCCTTTAAAGACATCCCTCCACTCCCAACGCAAAAAAAAAAAAAAAAAACCATGCACATTCAATCTTCTCTTGATATTTGCTTCTGGAAGAAACTGACCAATTCAGAAAGAGCGAGATAAATCACACAGTGTTTTGGCAATCATACCTAGTGCATAGTAAGTGCTTGATAATTGTCTGACATATTATCATTGCTGATACCAGTACTACTGCCATGACCACAATTATAATAGAAAAAGGGTTTTCACCAACCATGCTAAGTAATGTCCCAGGGTATCATTAATACCATTCAAGATAACTCAGTACATATAAAAGAATTTCGCAAGCATACTTAAAATTAGCAACAGACACAGAGGTACAATTTCTCCTCATAAAGCTGTATTCGAATATAAAATTAAATGACAAACTGTGCAACACAATAAAGAATGTCAGAAAAAAAGGGCATCTGTTTCTTCTGCCAATCGCCGTGCCAAAGGCTTATTCATCTTCACAGTGCCCCATCTCTCACAGTGGCTGCATCATGCTGGTATTTAGAGCGATTTGTTAAATAGAACTGCTGAATTGTGCGACTATGTAAAGATTGCAATATAAGATGTGCATGATATATTATTTGTTAAGTGATATGTTTCCCATCACAAATCAGAAAGCTCTTTGAAAATGAGCAAACATTTATAGGCTAAACACAATCGGGTTAATGGTCAAAATGTCAGAGGAGATCAAGAAGATAGAATGTGAGATTCTCTAGGCCCATTAATACCTGCAACTTTTTAAGGCAGAAAACATGAAATAAAAAAGGACACATCCACGTTTATACTTGTGGTTTAATGATTCTTTCAAGAAAATAATAAAGAGCTCTACCTAAACCAAGACAAGCAAACAAATAAAATAACCCTAACCCCAGGTTTCAGATACAATTAGTTCTGCCTGGCAATTGGCTAGGATGCAAGAGAAATTATTCAACAAACATTGATATGATACCAATGACTGAAATTCTTTCTCAAAAACAAAATCATGCATTAAAGTGACAGCCACCATAATCATCTGATTTCCAAAGACTGGGGCCTATGGTTTAAACCAAACGGAGTCTGGTTCACATCTCCATGTGGACAAGAGGCAGAAGACTGCACCTGGAGGTGGGCTATAACCTCAAAGTCCAGCCCCTAGAACTGCCAGTTAGGCTCCCCTTCCTAAAGGTTCCCAACCTCCCAAAACAGTGCCAACAGCTGGGGACCAACAGTCCAAGAACCTGTGGTAGGACAGCATTTCATTTTTAATCATAACACATCCTTTGAAAAAATAAGTTACAACATTTGTTTCATTGATAGTTTCTTTGCCTTCTTGTGGCAAAGATGTTGAAGACTAATTTTAAATTCTCAGATTTTTCGCGAGTGCTAAATGGTCACCCCGGCATGTGCAGCAAAAAACATGCTTCAATCTCTGGTCCCTAGAGGTTCCCAGGAAGTGTCCTTGTGATGCAGCTGCCCAGACAGTATGACTCTGCCTGACATTCATCCCCTCCACCCACAGACAACCTCCACACGGATGCATACTCAATCTTTTGAAGCAAGTTTTTCTATTAGCTTCTCACAGCCATGCTTCTGTTGGCAGCTAACTAGGGTGGTTTATCTAGGGTGCTCTGTGATGATGTGTTTGAGAAAATCACTGAGCGAATCTGAGTGACAGAAGACCGCTTAATGATGAGTACAATGGAAGAGGAGAGGCTTCCAGAACTTAGCAGGCGCCCTCTTCTGAATTCTTTTTAGCAAACCAAGTGCTACTTTTCCATGGCTAGGAAAATTTTGACATAATTTGACATGTCTGACTTTTTAACTTAAAAAGCATTTTTTAACTTGAAGTATATCCCTAATAATTTTTATGAGTAACAAAATCTAGCAGGTAGCAATTAATGAAAGAAAGAGGCATAGTTTGTCTTTAGTGCATGCTACTCAATTGTATTGGAGAATGGCATTTACTCTATATACATGTCAGCACAGAAATCAATGACTACAGAACATCAGGGTGTTTACCCCTCCCCTGGATTCAAGAACATTGTTACAATTGAATGTTTCAAGAACCCAGCCTGTGAGCCTTCCTTCTCTCATGAAGTAGGTTTCTAAGCCTCACTGTGAAGTAGGAAGTTTCTTTTCAGAGCTTTCCATCTTTCTTTCAACATCTCCTACAGAGTAGATAGCTCTCTGTTTGCCTTTTCAGAATCAATGACTTTCTTGCTTTCACAGGGCCTCAGATCTCTCAGAGTCTTGGCGCCTTCCATGGTGTTGTCTATTCCATAGGCAAGAGCAGATCTATGCTTGTCACCATCCTCAGATCTGGTAATGGGGATATAATCCAGTCTAGGCCAGTCAATGTAAATTTCAAATTTCAATTACCAATTTGAGGAAGATACTTTATTTGCTAAAGTTGCTCTGAGAGAGGATTATAAATTGGATAAATCTGGAGTTACTGTGATGAGAATAATTTTCCTAAGAATTAAGTCCACAGAAGACACAGAACAAGGAGGAAGATATGTCCCAGGCTCCATAATATAAGTAAGTATCTGGATCCAACCATTTTGGAAGCCATATTATCTATTACTTTGAAATATTCTTCTGGATGCAAATACTGTTAGACTTCTTTGATGGTTAGGTTTTGTCGTCAGCTTGATCTTTTTAATTATCTTGGGTAGGTCTCTGAGGATGTTGGCAGGAAGGCAGCTTCTCAATACGGGGCAAGATGTAAAGAAGCTCAAAGAAGCTGGAAGTAAACATCCTTTCCTGTGTGGGTAGTGCAGAAAGGAAATTCCAGAGACACAGGAAGCCATTAAGTCTGGGATAGGGTTGCAAGACCCCACCCTAAGCTATATAAAGGAGAAGAAATTCTCTTTGTCCCACCTGCCTGTTCCCTGTTCTGTCTGTGTGGTGTTGGTGATGGGTTTTCTTTCTGCTCAGACCTGTGAAAGGGGAGCAGCCTCTTTTGCATTCTGGAACTTCCCCTGTATCTATAGCTACAAATAAATCCTTTTCTCCCATAAACTGTTCCTGGTTTGAAGATTCATCCCAGCGGCGTGTGGCTGACTACGACAACTTTTATTATTGAAACCCAAAGGAAACAATATACCGATGTAATCCACTGCCTGTAGGTTCATATCACCTTGGTAGGCAAAGTCCTTACATGCATTCACATAAGAACATATGTTATCATGCCCTACATGGTCTTAAGAAAAGCAGCTGTTGTGGTCAGCTTTCTAGTTGCTGTGCAGGAAGAACCCAAACAAAAGCAGCTTGTGGAGGAATAGGTTTATTTGGCTTACGGACTCAAGGGGAGACTCCATCCTGGCAGGGAAAATGATGGCATGAGCAGAGGGCTGGACATCACCTCTGCCACAGCACTGAAAACAGTGGCAGGAAGGTGTGCCAAACTCTGGCAATGGGAAGCTGGCTTATAACCCCATAAGCCCGCCCCCAACAACACAGCTTCATCGAGGTTGTAAAACCCAAACTGCCATCAGCTGAGGATCGATCTATCAGAACACATTCATTTGTTTGTGGGGGACACCTGGATCAAACCATGACAGTCCGCCCCTGGCCCCCACAAACTAATAATCACAATGTGTTCAACTCAACTCTTCAGTCCCCACAGCTTTCAATTGAACCATAATACCAAAAATAAACCTGTAATGGCACAGAACATTCACAATGCAAAACATGAGGCACAGCAAAAAACAGATTAACCAATACAAGATTTAAAACAAACAGAGCACCATCAATCTCAAACTCCAAGTTCAATGATTCTAACCAATAACACAAGTCTCTTGGAGATTCAATTCCGCCCCTCCAGCTCGGCTACTGCAGCATTAAGGATTTTTTTCTCATTTGTATCAAGAAATTATAGGTCTTTGGCACTTTTTTGTTTGTTTTGTTTTCCTGGGTTAGACAATCATCAATTATAATTAACACATAATTGGCTGAAAATATTTGAGTATATATATATATATATATATATATATATATATATATATCATGTATTTACATTTGTTAAAAGTAATATGCAGATGTCAAGTATAATAAAACAATATAAGAAGCTATTTTAGACCAAGGGAACAGTGGGAGAAAGTCTTTTGAGTCATGCAATGTAGATAATGGGTACATATAGGAGGGGTATATATATATATATATATATATATATATATATATATATATATATATATATATATATACATGTATATGTACATGTGTTCATGTGCTTGTGAAAGCCAGTGCTTGCTGTTGGAGGTTTTCCTTGGTTACTCTCCATCTTATTCTTTGAAACATGGTCACTTGTAAAATGAAAATAAACCAAATTTAGAGGTAATGGTATCCCCACCCTCAGTGACCCACTTCCTCCAGGAAGATTCAAGCTCCTTAAGGGTCCACAGAATTCCCAAACAGTGTCACCCGCTGAGGACCAAGTCTTAAAGCACATGAGACTATGTGGGACATTTCACATTCAAACCACAATAGCATCGAATATACAGAACATGGATGGTGAAATGTAGAGCTTTTTAGTATTATTGTTTGGGATCGTAGGTATGTTACTTTCTCTGAGCTTCAGTATCCTTTCCCATTACATGGTGATAATAACAACCTCCCTGAGGACTACGGGAGTTAAATTAGGTAATGTATGGAAAGCACTTGGTGTAGATACCTAGTTCATAATAAACGGTCACTCAATGACATCCACTAAATACATATGAAGGAGGTAGTGGTATCAACTCAGATGGATCCGGCTGACTCCTTACTTCCTGTCTCACTGATTAGAGCCAATGCCACTGAACGACACCGAATGACACATGTGAAACAACTATCCGATCACTTTAATACTAAAGAACAGAACTGGAAATACAGCCAACAAAATCAAGACATTTCTACTCTATGTTTGTGTGGTGTGTATATACGTATGCAAGTTCATATGTGTATGGGTACACATGGGAGGGAAGTAATGTACATGTATGCCTGTGAAAGCCAGAGCTTGCTGTTGGAGGTCTTCCTTAGTCACATTCCACCTTGCTATTTGAGACATGGTCATTTGATAAACCAGAGATCACAGATTTGACTAGACTGGCTGGCAGTGGACCCAGGGCATTACTGTGTCTGCCTCCCCATCTCTTGGATTACAGGAGGGCATTACAATGCCCAATATTTTGCATGAATTCTGGCGATCTGAACTCAGATCCTCGTGCTTATGAAACAAGTATTTTACCCATTGAGCCATCTCCACAGAGAGATAGGCAGGCCTCTGCCATGTGACTGCAACCTCGTTCAGATTCTCATATGTCTGAGATAATAGATTTGTTACCAGAAGAGGCCGAGGTGTTATAAAGAATGTTACTTCTTAGACATGAGAGATGGTTCAGCATTAACGTGCTTGTCTGCAAAGTCTAACAACCAGGGTTCAGTTCCCTACCACCCAAGAAAAGCCAAATGCACAAAGTGGCACATGTGTCTAGAGTTCATTTTCAGTGTCAGGAGGCTCTTATATTCTCTCTCTCTCTCTCTCTCTCTCTCTCTCTCTCTCTCTCTCTCTCTCTCTCTAATAAATAAACATTTTAAAAACATGAACAACCCACAAAGGGGAAAAAAAAACACTGGCTACCTCGGGTGCAGTTCATAACCCCTTACCCTATAGTCAGATTCAGTATACAGACCAAGGAGGGACCCTGGTGGGTAGGGGACAGAGAGGAGGGAAATGGGGGTACCATTACAAGATTTACTCATGCAATGTATATAATTATTCATAATAAAGATATTAATAAAAGTGAATAAAATAGGTTAATTTATAGCTAATCAATGATGTATTACCAGTTTTTAGATAAATCTGCCTTAAATAGCTAGCTTGCCTCCATGCACACTGAGCAGGAATCTGACCCAAAGTAAAAGGGGGCAGATAAGAAACAAAGGCAGAGAAGCCAGGCTTTGATCCTGCTTTTAGTTATTGTCTAGACCCAAATGAAGAGTCAATAGTTTTTAGCCAAAGCAGCAAAAGCAACCCACACGATACTTCTGACAGCAAATATGTGAAATTATTATCCACTCCCAGTCCCTTAAGACTTTG
>PVHP010026993.1:9340-24323 GCA_004024765.1 Zapus hudsonius | reverse complement strand
GAGAGAGAGAGAGAGAGAGAGAGAGAGAGAGAGAGAGAGAGAGAATGGGCACAACAGGGCCTCCAGCCACTGCAAATGAACTCCAGACACATGCGCCCTGTTGTGCATCTGGCTTTACATGGGCACTGGGGAATCGAACTCAGGTCCTTCTGCATTGCAGGCAAACACCTTAACTGCTAAGCCATCTCTTCAGCCCTAGAATGTCATCTTTTTACCTTGGAACTGACATCCAAAAACCAAGTAACTCTTTGTTGACCACGCACAGGCTACTTTATAGTTAGGGCAGTGTCCAAGTGTCAATAGGATTAATAGCTTCTCACAGAGTTCCAAAGTCGGCCCTGGGGAAAAAGAGGCTTCTTGCTTGTAAATATTTCCTTAATTCCCCAGACTACTACAGGACCCTGTGTAAACCTTCCATTTCACTAGAGCATTTCTCTGACATAACCCAAGACATTGTGAGCCTCTTAGGTTTATTTTTAAATATTTTTATATATTTATTTGCAAGCAGATTGGAAGAGAGAGAATGAGAGAGAGAGAGAGAGAGAGGAGAGAGAGGAGAGAGAGAGAGAATGGACACACCAAGACCTCTTGCCCTTGCAAATGAACTACAGACACATGCACCACTTTGTGTGTCTGGCTCCAGGTGGGTACTGGGGAATCAAACCCAGACCATCAGGCTTTGCAAACTGATGCATCTCTTCAGTACCTCTTAAGTTTTAAGATTACTCTCTGGAGCTGAGGAGATACCCAGTGGTTAAAGGTATTTGCTTGCAAAGCCTGATAGCCCAGGTTTAATTATCCAGCATCCATGTAAAGCCAGACACAAAAAGTGGTATAAGCATCTTGTATTAGGAATGACAAGAGACCTTGGTGTACACACACACACACACACACACACACACACACACACACACACACACACAAGAAATATTTTTAAAGTTTTTTATTTCTATTTTTAAAAATATTTTATTATTTATTTGCAAGCAGAGGGAGAGAGAGAGAGTGAGTGAGAGAGAGAAAATGTGTGTGTATGTGTGTGAGTATGGGCACACCAGGGCCTCTTGCCACTGCAAATGAACTCCAGATGAATGTGCTACTTTGTGTATCTGGCTTTATGTGGGTATTGGGAACTTGAACTCGGGTCTTTAGGCTGTGTAAGCAAGTACCTTTAACCACTGACCCATCTCAACAGCCCTAGGTTTCTCTGTTCTTCAATCACAGTTTTCATTAATGTCCAACAATTTTCATTTTCTTCAAAATCTCCACCTTAATCTTATCAATGCTCAATGTGCCGCTTTGGCTTTATGTGGGTACTGGGGAATTGAACCTAGGTTAACAAGCTTTGCAAGCAAGCACCTTAAATCACTGAGCCATCTCTCCAGTCCCTGGTTTATTTTTTATGCCACTTAAAACTATCCACCTTGATGGATTGAGTCCTTGACTCTCCCTGTCTTCTCTCATTTTCTGACTACTTAATGTAACGTTTTTGCTAGCAACTGTTAGACTGATGAGGGGAAGCTAAAACAACAAATGCAATAAGGTTTCTTAGACATCACCTCAATTTGCAGCAGAGAATTTATATGGGGTATTCATGCAAAAGGTGCCCCTTTGTAGCAAGTACAGTTTCTTAAATTCCTTATCTAATGTATGTCCATTCATCACAGGGCCAATTATATTAGCTTCGTTTTCTTATTTTCTATATTCCTTTTTTTCCTTTGGTTTTTTTGAAGTAGAGTCTCACTCGAGCCCAGGCTGGCCTGGCATTCATTCTGTAGTGACAGGCTGGTCTCAGACTCACACTGATTCTCCTATCTCAGCCTCTCTAGTGCTGGTATTAAAGGAGTGTTCTACCACACCTGGCCTTGTTTCCTATATTCATGATGCTCTTGTATCTATGCTTCTTATAGGCCCAGGGAGAGACTACTCCTTCCAGAGCTGAGGAATTCTCAAAGATAGTCAAGGTCTCAATGGCAGCATGCTTTCATACACAAACCAACCAATTACCTCCTCATCTCTGGCTCATATCCTAAGGCTTAAGTGTTCTATTTTTCATGATGATGTGTGTGAGGTATGCATGTGTGTATGGGTACATGGGTGTATATGTGCATAAAGGCCAGAGGTTAACATCCAGTGTCTTCCTCCATTACTCTTTCACCTTATTTTTTTTGACGCAGAGTCTCTCACTGAACCTGAGACTCACCAATTCAGCTAAACTAGCTGGCCAGCAGGTCTCAGGACCCTCATGTCTCTGTCTCTCTAGCACTGGGATTATAAGCAGTGTCACCACATTCAGCTTTTACATGGATTCTGGGGATCTGAACTGGGGTCCTCATGCTTGCATGGTAAGCACTTTACCCACTGAACCATCTGGCTCTCCCACATTCTAAGACTTAGTACTGGACAATTAGAGACCATTCCTATGTCTCTGAGCCCGGCAGGATTATTCAAACTAGTCTATCCTAAGATGCTTACCCTGCTTTGCCTTGCCTTTCCACAGAATGCCCCCAAATGATTGTCTGCTCTGAAGCATCTAAAATCCAGGATACAGAGCTGAAGGTTTTGCTTAGTGGTAGAATATGTGCAAACCAAGATTGGTGATGTGAAAACACACGGGTCCATCCGAATCATATTCCATGTTGGGTCACATTTAAACTGGGTTCAATCCCCAACACCACAATGAAAAAGAAAAAATAGGGAGTCAAAATACTATCCCTAAATCATTCTTACAATCCATTTCAGTGAGGCTCTTCAGGAGGTTGAAGATACTGACTTACAAAATATGGTTATAGTTCACGCTCTGCCCTACGGTTTCCGTAGTTTCTTGGTTTTGCCCTCCCATATGTCGACTGCCTTCTTGGTGTCCAGAGGTCTTATCAGTATTCTGTTGTCTGTATGTAAATTTTCTTTTCCTGGCAGCTTTTAATCCGATATCCATAGCTCGGGCCAGCTGGAATCTGAGCTTGGTCCAGCATGAAGGGCTGACCCAACACATTCTGTCACTTACATTGTAACTATGACAGTGACAATATCGAAAGGGTTAGACATATCACCTTCTGTCTGATTAGTTTGCATCTCCTTGGGAGTCAGGTCCATTTACATTGGCAACTTTTTAAACATATTTTAAAATATATATTTATTTTATTTTGTTTCTATTTGAGACAGAGAGAAGGAGGGAGAGAATGGGAATGTGGATATTGTTGTAGTCAGCTTTCTCTGTTGCTGCACAGAAAGAACCCAAGCAAGCTTGTGGAGGAAAGGGTTTATTTGGCTTACAGACTCAAGGGGAGACCCCATCATGGCAGGGAAAATGATGGCATGAGCAGAGGGTGGACATCACCTCTGCCACAGCACTGTAAACAATGGCACGAAGGTGTGCCAAGCACTGGCAAGGGGAAGCTGGCTTATAACTCTCATAAGCCCGCCCCCAACAACAGAGTTCCAGCGAGGCTCTAATTCCTGGACTGCCATCAGCTGGGGATCAAGCATTCAGAACACATTCATTTGTTTGAGGGGGACACCTGGATCAAACTTGACAGGTATGCCTTGGCCTCACTCCAGATGCACGTGCCGCTTTTTGCATCTGGCTTTAATGTGACTACTGAGTATCACAGCCAGGCTGGCAGGCTTTGCAAGTAAGTGCCTTTAACCACTGAGAAATCTCTCCCACCCCTTTAACATGGATTTTTAAATTTTAGTATCTATTTATGTGTATGTATTATCTATGTGTGTGCATACAGGCATCCATGTGCCATACTTGTAAAGGTCAGAGTACAACCTCAAGTTGTCTATCATCTCTTCCCACCTTCTTTGAGTCTCTCTCTCTCTCTCTCTCTCTCTCTCTCTCTCTCTCTCTCTCTCTCTCTCTGTTTTGCCACTGCCTGTGACAGACCAGCTAACTCATGAGCTTCTGGGTTCTCTTAGCTCTGTTTCCCATTGCCTTTAGACATGTCGACATTACAGACATAATTTTGCATCTGGCTTGGCATGGGTGCTGAGAAGGATCAAACTCAGATTTGCAGGCTTGCAGGCAAGTGCCTTTAGCCACAGAGCCAAGGCCCCAGCCCTCCATTGGTAACTTTAACCTTTAGTAGCTGATCACAGCACAGCTGTTGGTCTAAACTATGAGTGAGCATGTGGTCACTCGGGAATCAGTTTTCTTATTCTCAGTCCTTTCCAAACCACATGCTTCTGATAGCCAAGCTATCAAATCCCATTCCTGACACCAATTCTGAAGTACTTTTCACACCAATAACCAATTTAATAGCAAATCAGTTGCTGGGTGTCCAACAATTCAATTTAGTTTAGACTTAGGCTAAGGGATCCATCCTGTAAGACTACCTCCGCCCAGACATTAGTCATAACACCAAGTTTCATGGACAAGCTGGAGACATTTAGAAATTCCCACAATGTTCCCCAGGGTATAATAACTTGCTAGAACGACACAGAACTTAATAAATCACTTTACATGTTGGTTTATTATAAGTGCTTCAACTCAGGAGCAGCCAAATGGGAGAGCAGCATAGGACGTGGTACAGGGGAAGCAGGTGGTGCTTCCACACCCTCTCCAGGCACAACTTCCTCCCAGGGCTCCATAAGGTCCACAACCTGGATGCTCTCTGAACCTGTCTGGCCAAAGAGATTTTATAGATCCCATCCTCAGCTTTCCCAGTAGTCAGCGTGTGAGGCTGAAAGCTACTATCTCTGGTTACTATCCTTATCTGAAACTATCCAGAGACCCCCAACCTAAGTTACCTTATTATCACAAACTTAGGTAGTATTGCAAGCTGTTTGGGGCTGGAGAGATGGCTCAGCGGTTAAGGCACTTGCCTCCAGTGCCTAAGGCCCGGAGTTCAATTCCCCAGGATCCACATAAACCAGACCCACAAGGTGGTGGCCCTGGTGCTCTCTCTCTCTCTCTTTCTCTCTGCTTGAAAATGAATAAATAAAATATTTTAAAAAATAAAATAAAAGCTGTTTGTTATGAATTACATAGTATACTCTAATCACCAAGGAATTGCAAAAGTTTTAGGAGCTCCATCCATGTTCAGAGAGTGGAATAGGAACAAAGAAAGCCCAAATACATCTTTGTGTTACACCACAGTTTGGAAAGCTCATGGAAATAGAAAGCAGAAAGACAGTCCATCTCAGGGCTGGGGAGATGGCTTGTGGTTAAAGGTGCTTGCGTGCAAAACCTGCTGGTCTGGATTCGATTCCCCAGCACCCATGTAAAGATGAACACAAAGTGGTGCATGCATCTGGTGTTCATTTGTGGCAGCAAGAGATTCTGGCATGCCCATACATACATGCACATGCATGCATGCAAATAAATAAATTTCAAAAATTTAAAAACAAATTAAAATCCATCTCTATCTAACTTCCCAAAGATAAAATGTCGAATAAGCATTATGGAATACTTACTTTTGGGCTTTGTGGTGTGCATGTGTGAATTTATAGCACTATGTTTTTATTTACCTTGCTCACATTTTTTGCTGCTAATTGTTTTGGAGGGTTTTTTGGGGGGTGGTATTTTCTGTTTTTTTTTTTTTTTTTTTTTTTTTTTTTTTTTTTTTTTTTTGAGGCAGGGTCTTGCTCTAATCTAGGCTGACCTGGAATTCACTCTGTAGTCTCAGAGTGGCCTCGAACTCAGGACAATCCTACCTCTGCCTCCCAAGTGCTGGGGTTAAAAGCAGTCTTGATAACTGTCTTGATGAATCTAATCACTATTGCTTTATGACTACCACTTATCTCGTCTAAAATATAATTTCTTCAGAGAGAGTTTCCCTGACAACCCACTCAACATCTAACAGAGTACCTCACTTTATTCTGTGCCCAAGCTCAGGACATCTTCTTCACTACTAGGTACTTCATCCATAGTGGATGGGGAAATTTGTTGAATGACTAAATGAAAGCCCTAATTAATTATCTGTGTGTGTATATTTCTTAGAGAAAGAAAAGAAGTTCTAAGCATCTTTTTCTTTTGTCCTTGGTTGCTGAATATGAAGAAGTTGAATTTTTTGTCTAAAAATTCTGAGATTCAAATCACAGCTTCAACTCACATCCCTGCTCTGCCAAACTATGTATTAATTTGTGCCAGTTTTTAACCACAGAGTCAGACAATGCTGCTGGTGCAGGATGTGGTCACATGTGCTGAGGGAAGGCGCATGTGGAGCTGCTTGATGGTGGCATTCATGGAGCCGCATTCAGAATGAGGCAAATAAACGGTAACTATGCCTTTGGCCTGATTTTTCTAGGTGAGGGCTACTGTGTTCTCATAGTTTATTAAATGTGTATTTAAGTTGTTTTCTGTGAAGTGCTAGATAGTAAATCACAAGAGGATTTTGTGGGCCATATAATCTCTGTTACTTTTTTAAAAATTCTGCTGGTAGAGTGAAAACTAAGCAACTAGAGAAAATAGAGAAAGGAATGGGTATGGTTGTATACTAATAAAACTTTATTTATAAAGACAGATGGTAGATAAGATTGAACCTGCAAGCCATCCTTTGTAAGGAACAATGTTCACGTAAACATTTTAAAAGGGTGCCTGTGACTTATCATTTTAAAAAATATTTTATTTATTCATTTTCAAGCAGATACAGAGAGAGAGAAAGAGAGAGAGAGAGAGAGAGAGAGAGAGAGAGAGAGAGAGAGAGAGAGAGAGAGAGAGAGAGAACCAGGGCCACCACCTTGTGGGTGTGGCTTATGCGGGTCCTGGGGAATTGAACCCGGGGCCTTAGGCACTGGAGGCAAGTGCCTTACCCGCTGAGCCATCTCTCCAGCCCTGTTATCATTTTTTTTAATTAGAAAAAATCTATCTAATAACTGTTTATCACATGCACAGTTAGTTGATATAGCTCTGGACCACTACAATTCACATAGACTAATTAGGAGTAAAAGCACGTGTAGATTAAATGTTGCGTCATCACTTAGTTGATTCCCCCTCTGTTCCTAGAAACATAAATCCACTGGCTAATGTGCATGCAATTTACATCAATTCATGGTTTTTTTCCTTCTATGAGACCTTCTTACACTACCCACCTGCCCCATTGTAGTCCTCCAGTTGAGTTTTTGGAGTTATGTTTGACAAGTACTGTTTACATGCCTAATTATATTCTATCTGGAACTATTCGTTTATGACAAACCTTCACCTCACTATATTATAAACTTTTTTTTTTTTTTTTTGGTTTTTCGAGGTAGGGTTTCACTCTAGCCCAGGCTGACCTGGAATACACTATGTAGTCTCAGGTTGGCCTCAAACTCACGGCGATCCTCCTACCTCTGCCTCCCAAGTGCTGTGATTAAAGGCATGCGCCACCATGCCCAGCTTATATTATAAACTTTAAGAAAATATTTTTATTCATTTTCAGAGAGAGAGAGAGAGAGAGAGAGAGAGAGAGAGAGAGAGAGAGAGAGAGAGAGAGAAAGAGAGAATGGGCCCATCAGAGCCTCTAGTCACTGCAAATGAACTCCAGATGTATTCTCCACTTTGTGTATCCATTTTACATGGGTACTGGGGAGTTGAACCTGGGTCATTAGGATTTGCAGGCAAGAGCCTTAACTGCTGAGCCATTTCTCCAGCCCTATTATAAACTTTTGGAAGAAGATCCCACTAACCTAAATTGACAGCTTTCTAAAAACCACTTACCTATGAAGTAGCATCATCCAAAGGTTGAAAAGCACGAAGAATGAAGAAGTTCAGAGTTCTTTTGCCAGCTGGTCACTGGCACATATGAATGATTACTATTTTTTGTCTTCTTGGTGTCCAACTGCAGGAGTCATCCACTGATCTTGAGCAGTAGGAAGTAGCCCTATTTAGCGGTAAAGATGACTTGCGGTTAAGGCGCTTGCTACCAGAGCCTAACAATCCAGGTTCAATTTCCCAGTACCCAGGTAAAGCCAGAAGCACAAAGTAGTGCATGCATCTGGAGTTCATTTTCAGTGGCTGGAGGCCTTGGTGCACACATTCTCTCTATCTCTCTCTGCTTACAAATAAATAATTTAAAAACCATCTAATAGGGAAAATATCT
The DNA here is from genome assembly GCA_004024765.1 of Zapus hudsonius. Lineage (NCBI taxonomy): Eukaryota > Metazoa > Chordata > Mammalia > Rodentia > Dipodidae > Zapus > Zapus hudsonius. The sequence goes on along the minus strand of PVHP010026993.1, from coordinate 16,299 downwards.
CTATTGCTTATATCTTGCCTATGAGCTCAGAGGAACACAAAATAGAAGTCTATGTGTGCTGGCAAGGTGGCTTAGTGGATAAAGCACTCTCTGGTCAAACACAGGTACCCAAGTTTAATTTCCCAGACCCTACATAAAAAGCCAAAATCCAGAAGCCAAGGCTTCTGTAATCCCAGCAGGCTAACAGTGAGATGGGAAATGGATATAGATTTTTCTGGAAGCTCATGGTGAGCCTTGGTGGGAGGTGGGGGGTGAAGCAACAGAGTGAGAATCTAAAGAGAAAACCCCTGCCTCAATGAGGTGAGCAGGTGAGGACCAACCCAGAACTTGTGTTCTGACCTACATGTGTGTGCACCCCACCCCCCACACACAAACTTTCACACACGCGCGCACACACACACACACACACACACACACACACACACACACACACACAAACTTGTTTTTAAAAAATTAAAGACTTTGAAAACTAGGGCTACAGTAAGATAGGTTTAACATGCATGTGCCCAGGGATATCAGCAGGTAGAGATGGGACATACGGTGGTGGAGCACCATCCCAGCAAGGCCCTGTAGAAAGACGCAGAGACAAGGGTGGAATGGCTAAGACAGGGCCTTCCTACCTTTTCCTCAGCCCCTCCTCGTCTGAAGTAAGAAGCTTATCTTTTTCATTTTCATTTAGAAAATAGGAGTCTATCCTGACAATAGGTGTTATGAGGTTATGATTCTACGTGCATTTGCCAATATGTTTCATCTTTGAAAATTTGGGAACCCTGAGTTTGACTACTAAGTGGCCCCATTTCTTCGTCAATCCCTACTAGCCACTTCAAATTTGGATTTGAAATGTCCTCCGAAGGCCATGTGCAAATGCTTGGTCGGCAGCCTGTTGGCACTCTAGGGAAGTAGTAGAAACTTTAGGAGGTGAGCTCTTCTTGAAGGAAGTAGGTCATTGGGGAACTACCCTTGAAGGGATTATTAGGGTTCCAGCCCCTTTCTTTCTTTTTGTTTCTTGGCCACCATGAGGTGAGTAGCTTTGTCCCACCATCTGCCTGCCATAGGCCCAAAGCAATGAGACCAAGCAACCATGGACTGAAAACTCTGAAACTGTGAGCCAAAATAAATATTTACTCTCCCCTCCTTCTCTCCCTCCTTCCTTCTTTTCTTCCTTTCATTTTCTTCTTTCTTCGTTTTTCTCTCCTCTTTCCCTCTCCCTTTTTCTCTTTATCTCTTTCCCTTTTTTCTCCCTCTCCTCTCTTCTCTCTCTCTCTCTCTCTCAATATTTCTTTCTTTCTTTCTTTCTTTTTTTGGTTTTTCAAGATAGGGTCTCTCTCTAGCCCAGGCTGACCTGGAATTCACTATGTAGTCTCAGGGTGGCCTTGAACTCACGACAATCCTCCTACCTCTGCCTCCCGAGTGCTGGGATTAAAGGCGTGCGCCACCACGCCCGGCTGATATGTATATATATATATTTTTTTTTTTTTCAAGGTAAGGTCTCACTATAGCCCAGGCTGACCTGGAATTCACTCTGTAGTCTCAGGGTGGCCTTGAACTCATGGTGATCCTCCTACCTCTGCCTCCTGAGTGCTGGGATTAAAGGCATGCGCCACCACGCCCGGCTTGATATTTCTTTTTTAAAAGCACATCTCATGTAGGTTAGGATGGTCTGGAGCTTGCTATACAGACAAGGCCGGCTTTGAAGTTCTTCCATCCCACTAAGTGATAGGATTACAAGCATGTATTACCTCACAGTTATTTTTCTTCCCTTTAAGTTGTTTTTCTCAATATTTTTGCCACAGTAATCAAAAGTTGACTAACACCTCTCTTTTTGCTTACATTAGTCATTTGTTCTGGAGCAACTGCAGGTACAAAAGTGAGCATCAATGCCCATCACCATCAGCTATGCACCCTACCTAGTTTGCACGTTTACACTTTGTCTTAGTCTCCCAGCTCCCATAGCAAATTACAATAAGAATTCATTCTTTCGAGGCAGATCTGAAGCCTAGATGTCCAACATCAAAGCATTGAAAGAACTGTGTCCCTCTGAAGGCTCCAACACGTCTTGGCAACCCCTGCTTGTAGCAGCAATGTCTCATGGTCTCTTCCCTGTATTTCTCTGTATATCCTCCCCTCACAAAGATACCAGTTCCTGCAGTTAGGACCCATGCTAATCCAGGGTGACCTCATCTTAACTAATCACGTCAACTATAGCCTGTTTTAAAATTAAGTATTCTTGGCTGGAGAAATGGCTCAGCAGTTAAGGCACTTACCTCCAATGCCTAAAGCTCCTGGTTCAATTCCCCAGTACCCACATAAGCCAGACCCACAAGGTGGTGGCCCTGGTGCTATCTCTCTCTATCTCTCCTTCTCTCTGTATCTCTCTGCTTGAAAATGAATAAATTAAAATTAAGTATTCTTAATTCATATTCTGAGTTTCTAGGCATGAATTTTAAAATTATTTATTTATTCATTCATTTTGCATATGTGTGTGTATATATGTGCCCCAGGGTCTCTTGTCACTGCAAATGAACATCAGATACATGTACCACTTTAAAAAAATAATTTTTTATTTTATATATTTAGAATATATATATATATTTGGTTTTTCCAGGTAGGGTCTTGCTCTAGCTCAGGCTGACCTGGAATTCACTCTGTAGTCTCAGGCTGGCCTCGAACTCACGGTGATCCTCCTACCTCTGCCTCCCGAGTGCTGGGATTAAAGGCGTGTGCCACCAGGCCTGGCTCTAGAAAAATATTTTTATTGATTTATTTGCAAGCATAAAAAGATGCGGGGGGGGGGATGGGAACACCGTGGTCTCTTGTCCCTGTAAAGGAACTCCAGATGCATGCTCTACTTTGTGCATTTGTCTTTACGTGGGTACTAGGAAATCAAACCCAAGCCGTCAGGTTTTGCAAGCAACTATCTCTCCAGCCTGTTTTGGCTGCATGTACCACTTTTTGCATTTAGCTTGACATGGGTGCTGGGGAATTTAACCCAGGCCAGCAGTCTTTGCAAGCAAATGCCTCTAACCCCTGAGCCATCTCCTCAGTGACCCAGGCATGAATTTTTTAAAAACTTTTTGTTGATAGCTTCCATAATTATAGAACATAAACCATTATGAATCCCTCCCCACCCTCCCCCATATCTCCTGCCCCTCTCAATTAGTCTCTGTTGTGTTTTGGTGTCATCATCTTTTCCTCCCATTGTGTGTAGTTAGTATCAGGCACTGTGAGGTCATGAATATCAAGGCCGATTTGTGTCTGAAAATTTGCGTTGTAAGCAGTCCTGCCCTTCCTTTGACTCTTACAATCTTTCCACCACCTCTTCCTCAATAGACCCTGAGCCTCGAGAAGTGTGATAGAGAGGTCCCAGGGCCGAACACTCCACTGTCATTTCTCAGCACTGTGGTGTCTATTGAGTTATCCCAGGGGTCACCACCATCTGAAAAAGAGAAGTTTCTCTAGACAAGAGTGAGAGTAGCTTTATTGTATGGGTATGCTCATTTCTTTAAAAAGTGCTTATTAGAAAGTTTTGTGGACTTAATATATGTATTTAACCAGACAACGGCAAGCATTACTCTCCTAGGGTTCATGACCTCCCTTGACATAGGCTTTTGACTAGGTCTTCAGTACCAGGCATGCTTTCCCTCCCGTGGAGTGGGTCTCCAGTCCAATTTGAGAGCAATTGGTTTCCTTCATAATAGACGTGCCACTATTGCCTCTGTTGGCCCATTTCGCCTGGTTGGCCAATCTTAAGGCTTGCAAGGTTCACTGCTGTTCACCACCATTGATGACTTCTCTCTCCCATAGGGCTGCATGTAGTCATAGCTTTTACCAGCTTTCTGTCAGCTGGTTAACAGGGAGGAGGTTTCTAGCTCAGCTCCAGCTTGACTTCCCAGTGACCTGCAGCCCTAGCATATGTGGTCTTCAGCAATAGGCTCTTACCATCTCATTCTGGTGGGCAACCAAGAGCCTTGACCATGGCCTGTAATGTTTTGGGAGCCTTGGGAACCTCACAGGCATGAATTTTTGTGAGACACTATTCAATACACCAAACCCTTCATCTCCTGACTTTACAAATGAATATTAAATATACCCAGTATACATGACAAAATAGATTTCTTTTAAACTAATTGAACAGTGGAGGTCAACTTGTGTATTTATTTGTTCGTTGATTTATTATTTACTTTGTTTTTTTTTTTTTTTATGTAGGTTCTCACTGTAGCCCAGGCTGACTAGGAACTCACTCTGTAGCTCCAGACTGGCCTAGAACTCATGGCAATCCTACCTCAGCCTCCCAAGTGCTGTAAATAAAGGCATGCACCATCATGCCTTGTTATTATCTATCCTGTCAGTTAGGGCCTTGCCTGGCTCATGAGAAAAGTTGAACTTGATAGGAAGGCCTTAATTGTTCTCCACGTGACACCATGAGTAATTTAGTTTGGATCAAAGATGAGAACTTAACTGGAAAGTTGCTGAAAAACGCCAGTGTGGTGGTGCATACCTTTAATCCCAGCACTTGGTAGGCAGAGGTAGGAGCACCCTGAGGCTACATAGTGAATTACAGGTCAGCCTAGGCTAGAGCAAGACTCTACCTCAAAAAAAAAAAAAAAAAAAAAAAAAGAACAAAACAAACAAATAAACAAACAATTTCTCTCCCTTTGGAAAATGTGGCTCCCTTCTTCAGTAGCTTTCCACAGCATGGTCTTGTTTGTTTGTTTTTGTTTAGTTTTGTTGTTTTTGTTTGTTTTAAGGCAGGGTCTCACTCTAGCTCAGGTTTACTTGGTACTCACTCTCTAGCCTAGGCTGGCCTGGAACTCACATGCACAATAATCTTCCTGGCTCAACCTCCCAAGTCCTGGAGATGAATGGGGTAAGCACCATTCATCACCTGGGGAGATGGCTCAGTGGTTAAATGTGTTTGCTTATAAAGCCTGTCAGTCTGGGTTCAGTTTCCTAGTACCATTGTAAAGCTAGATGCACAGAGTGGCACATGCATTGGAGTTTGTTTTTAGTGGCAAAAGGCCCTGGCATACCCATAAGCACATTCTCTCTCTCTCTCTCTCTCTCTCTCTCTCTCTCCTCTGTGTGTGTGTGTGTGTGTGTGTGTGTGTGTGTGTGTGTGTGTGTGTGTTTTGAGATAAAGTCTCACTCTTGCCCAGGATGATCTGGACCAAGCTGGCCTCAAACTCACAGCAATCCTCCTACCTCAGCCTCTGGAGTACTGGGATTAAAATCATGTGCCCTCACACCTGGCCTTTTTCTTTCTCTCTCTCTTCCTCCCTCCATCTCTCTTCTCTCCCTCCCTCTCTGTCTCAAATAAATAAAAAAAGAAAAATACTTCTAAAGTACAAACTTCTTTAATGTTTATAAAAGTGGGGGGGGGGCAGAAACAAGCCACCTTGAGCCACAGTTGGGGTTTAAGGATGCTAATGACGCTGCATTTAGATGTGAGCAATGGTGGCTGGAGCAGCTGGGAGAGGCCGAGTCAGCCTTGCCTAGGCACTCACTGAGGTCCCAGTGGTTTGGCTCAGCACACACAAGTGCGTGCTTCAAAAGGAAGTGCCACTTTTATCAAAATATTACATCTCTCAAGCCCTGATCAAGGCCTGTGGCTCATGGGATGCAGGAGTTATCTCACAATATCAGCAGCGCGTTGCTGCAGAAGTTCTCTCGGGCGATCTGCCGATGTGCTGACAGTGGGCAGTGTTACAGCTTCTACCATGCCAATGGGTGGTTCTGTTGGTGATAAAACCAAGATATCTCTCCTTGAATCATCTTAACAGCAGCAACAAAAATTTCTTTGTTTTTTAACCAATCCGTAGAGCAGGGTGAAAACTAAAAGGAATGTGCAGGCACACATTTGTCATCTGCAAAAAGAATGGACAATTCAAATGGTTATTAAAGGAACTGGGCCCTGTTCCTAGCAGATCACTGGAAAGATTGCCCCTTCCTTTCACTTTGTCTGCAGAGCAGCGCCCTTGGCACCTTCCCTTCAGGCTAACAGGCTCGTGAAACCCCCACAGGAGCGCACTGACTCTCACAGCAACCACTCTTGCCAAGTGAATTCTGGGCACAAATGAATTTTGGCATCAGCCAGGGCCACTGGGCCATGGTGGCCCCCGGTGCAGTTTGATACCACACGAAGGTACCTTGTTGAGGGACGCAGGGAGTCCCAGTGGTGGGCCAGGGCCAGTGCATAGTCATTTGTTAAATTTTCAGGAATTTTGTGAGCTGGCTGACTTCACACTGGCAGGTTCAAATTGGCCCATTGTGGAGCATTTATACCAGGGAAATCAGCAAGCTACAAAGAAGCCCTTCCCCCATGGTAAGTTATCTAGTAAGCATTCACTAGCACACTGCCAGACTGGGGGATGAACAGAATCCTGCCTATCGCACAAGATTGTTGACTTTGTAATTGGTCAGTGGGGGAATGGAGGTTGTTACTGGTAATCTATATAAAAGAAAATACTGTGGGAGATGAGACCTTTCCATAATATAGTCAATAGGATTCAAGAATTTTGTAATATAGTAGATAGGATTCAGAAATGTTATGTTGCTGGGCTTGGTGGCACATGCCTTTAATCCCAGCACTTGGGAAGAAGGCAGAGGTAGGAGGATTGCTGTGACTTCCAGGCCTGCCTGGGACTACAGAGTGAGTTCCAGGTCAGCCTGAGCTAGAGAGAGATACTACCTCAAAAATAAATAAATAGAAATTTTATCTTATAAAATATATAGGTCACACTATTGTAAAGTTAATGAACTGTAACTATAACTGGGTTTGGTACAAGCACCAACAGTGCAGTTGACCAGACACAGTGTCAGACATTAAAGTTTCAATGGCCTGGAAGGCAGGTCCATAACATAGCAAAATGCTGGCTTGCTGTTGTCTGAGAAGGGAGAGGCATGGGCACCTAGAGGCAATCACAAATCTTTTCCTTTTTTTTTTTTTTTTTTTATAAATT
>PVHP010026992.1:0-24115 GCA_004024765.1 Zapus hudsonius | reverse complement strand
TTTTTTAATATTTTTTATTTATTCATTTTCAAGCAGAGAGAGAGAGAGAGAGAGAGAGAGAGAGAGAGAGAGAGCGCACCAGGGCCACCACCTTGTGGGTCTGGCTTATGTGGGTCCTGGGGAATTGAACCCGGGGCCTTAGGCACTGGAGGCAAGTGCCTTAACCGCTGAGCCATCTCTCCAGCTCTCCTTTATTTTTGAGACAAGCTCTCTTGCTGAACTCCTTGGAGCTCACCAAGCTGGCTAGTCTGGCTGGCCAACAAGTCCCAGGGATCCTCATGTCTGCCTCCCAAGTGCTGAGGTCACAGGTAGGTGCTGCTCTGCCCGTGTTGCCTTGTTTCAGTTTTTTGAGGTAAGGTCTCACTCTACCCAGGCTGACCTGGCACTTACTCTGAAGCTCCAGTTTGGTCTTGAACTCAGTGATCCTCCTACCTCTTCCCACCAGGTGCAAGGATTAAAGGCATCCACACTACACTTGGCTACTGCCTGTTATTTTTTAAGGTAGGTTCAGGAGATCTGAACTCAGGTCCTCATGCTTGTGTGTCAGGTACTTTCCCCACTGAGCCATTTCCCCAGGCCTTAAACACATTTTAGCTCTACCTTCTTTCTTCTTTTTCCAGGAAATCATTCAAACCACAAGAGGGGTGCTTAAATGCTTATGTGCAATCTGGAGTCTACCACGGGTCCCTAAACTCAGATCTAGAAAACTTGCTTGATAAACGAGTGTGGTAGTTTGAATAATGTCCCCCAATAGATTCAGAAGTTTATCATAATTGTAAATTGTCTCCAGTCAGTTCTGGTTGGAGGAGATGTGTCACCTTGGCCAGATCCTAGGGTTCAGCCCTAAGGTGTTTCTGGGGTGGGTTCTGAAATTCTAGCTTTACATATGCAAAAAGCAGTCTGAGCTCAAACCTGGAGTTCCTCTTCTTTGCTAGTTTGGAGTGTGCTTGCTTGCTTGAGGTGCTGGTGGTGGGTTCTGTCTCTGCTTGGATCTGTGAAAGGGGGCCAGCCTCTTTTCCTTAACTTCCCCTGGATTGGTTAGTTTCAATAAATACCTTCCTCCCCCAAACTGTGCCTGGTTTGGAGATTCATCCCAGCGGCATGTGCCTGACTACAACAACGAGAAAGCAGACTTACCAAGAGTCTGGATTTGAGGCCGATTACAGCTGATGATCTGGGGCTTTGATCAATACAGGAAGCTGACATGCTGGCATCGAGCAGGCACTGGGCAGCGTGAGCCAAGCCTCCTGGCTTGTCCTAGACTTCCCGAGCCACCTGGACCAGCCTATGCTATGCAGACTTGAGACCTCTCCACCCAGCTGTCACTCAGCCCTTCCTGTAGAAGCACTCAATGTGAAGTGTGATTAAGACTCATAGTGTGTTCATGAAGGACAACAATCCTTGGCTCAGTGACCTCTTCTCTTGGACCTCAGGAAGGGCAGAAAGACATATGAACAAGAATGACTTTGGAAACCCCTGGCTACCAGCATAGGTATAGCTACGAAGAAAACACTTGAGGATAACATGCAGAGTTGATCACTTACTTGGACATTTACCCGCAACACTATCTGTGCTATTTTCTGTCGTATGCATTAAGGGAACCCATAGAGAAAAGAGAAGGAAAGAGTCACTGACAGATACGTGAGGGAGGGTCCATGTGAGCAAAGAAAAAGGGAGACAAAGAAAAGACCTAGAACCTTCTGTCACACCTACTGCTTGGGCAAAGGTGACAGACAGTCACAGGTGGGAAACGGATACGTCATTTCTCAAACTATAGATGGGGCCATGGGCCAATATTTGGTAGAACATGTGCTTTTCTTGGAGCCTGCTGTCCTGTCGTTACTGTGCAGAATGGCATTTCTGGATGCTTCTAATATTCCCAAAGGACCCTGGACCAGAGCTTCTCCCAGGGCTCCTGTATTCCTTACTGTTCTCATTACTGTGACAAATGCAACTGAAGGAAGGAAAGGTTTCTTTTGGTTCATGGTTTAAGAAGGGATATACTGCATTCCATTCTACCACTGGTGGCAGGAGTGTGAGGAGACTGTCTTATTTCATCCACAGTCAGGAAGCAGAGAGTGGACGAGAAGTTGGAATAGGCTCTAAAACCTCAAGGCTCACGCCCAGTGACCCATTTCCTCTAGCGAGTCCCCACTTCCTAAAAGTTCCACCATTTTCTCAAACAGCACCATCAGCTGAGGACCATGTGTTCAAACAAGTGAGTTCGTGGTGGGCATTTGATGTTGAGACCACAACAGTCCCCCTTCTCTCTTCATCCCCTCCTTTGTCTGACTTCGCCAATTCTTTTTCTTCCATGGTCTCTAGCCAAGGCTCTCAAGCACAGGCAGGACACTGACCTCACACTGTGGCCAGTCTCTCTAGGGATCTCCACCCTTTGGGGGAAGCTGCTGACAGGGACACTAATGGACATTCCAGCTCCTAGACTCTGGCACCAAGGGTCAATTCCCAGATGTGCAACCTAGCTATACCAGCACCCATCGCCACACAATAAGCCAGACAGACATCCTGCCCTTTGACACTAAAGAAGAGAACAACTCACCTGTGATGTTCCAGACACCTGATGTTTACCCACACTGGACAGGTGTAGCCTTTTGAGCAGACAAGCCCAAAATTCAGGGAGTGTGTTCTCTAGCCAACTCTGTTCTCTTCATCTCACCATCATTCCCTGAACCCAGAACTCAAAGTCCCCTGGGACATTGGTACTGAAGGGGAGAATGAGAACATGGGCAAACCACTTTTTCCATTGATGAGTTTGCTGACCCCAATTCTCAAAGAACTTAAAAGCAATACAACAACCAATTTGTGTATATAAGTGTTACATGACACTGATATGATGGGTTTTCTTGGTTTCCTCCTAGGAGAGATGTGAAACTGTCAAAGCTGAAGAAACGATGCAATTTCTACCTTTGCCTTGACAAGGTGTCCTGTCGGATTTCGCTTTTCCATGAACAAGTGGGAGGAAGCACTTTCACTGTGGGCTCTGTGGTCCAGAGTAATGGAAGGTTCTGGATGCTGGAGGAGGGGTTGGCTAGGTATCCAGGCCAGGTCTCCACCACCAGCCTTATAGCTTCCTGTAACAATTTGACCCTCCTAACCTGAGGTCAACAAGGGGATGGGTAGGCCCCTGTCTGTCATTTTGAGGGTCAGGTGTGTGCAAGGGCAGCGTCTGGCTTTGTCTCAGTCCTAACTGGCCAGGGTATTTTTTTGCATTTATTTATTTATTCATTAATTCTTAGATGGGTATGAATACATGTGTGCATGTTCATGAATATATAGATGAACATGTATGCAGTTGAGCACTGTGTGTGTGTGTGTGTGTGTGTGTGTGTGTGTGCATGGAGGTCAAAAAACCTCAGGTGTTCACCTCCTTTGAGGTCTGTCATTGGCACGGAGTTTACTCATGAGACTAGACCGATTGGCCTAGAGATCTTCTAGTCTCTGTGTCCCTAGGGATTAGAGGCACACACTACCATTACTAGTGCTTACTGGGGATCAAACTCAGGTTCTCCTGCTTGCAAGGCAAGCGCCTTACTAACTGAGCTATCTTCCTAGCCCTCTTTGAGTCTTTAGTAAGAACAAACACAGCAAATGTGATGGCTGGAGGCTGAAGTAGGGGAAGTGCCAAGAGTTCAAGGCAAGCTGGGCTAGGGCTAGAGTCAGACCCTGTCTCAAGAACCATAAGCAAATAAACACATGCAAAACCCCTCAAATGTGGTGGTCTGAATGTAGCCTCAAGTACTTGTGATTAAGTACCACACTTAATGCTGTTGACGCAGCCTTGGAGGAGATGTGTCTAGCCCAGATAGCTCACTATTGCTGCTACATGATAAGATATGATGCCTGGCTGTTCTTACCATGCTGTGCCCACCATGATGAAACACCCCCTGGAGACTTTAAGCTGAAATAAACCCTTTCCTTCCATAAGCTGCTTCTGCTCAGGCATTTTGTCCCAGCAACAAGAGGGTAACTGCTCTACCCCCAAACCTAAGAAATCCTTCACAGTACCTCAGGGATTCCCCTCTTGGTGTTGGTACTGGAAGAATCAAGAAGCAATGTGGACGTAGCTCAGTGCTAGAGCGCTTGTCTAATTTTGTCCTTCACCCTGAGAAACAATAAAAACAAATAAGAAAGAAGCTGGAGGCTGCATTGTGTAAGTGCTAACATTTTTATTTCACAAGGTGGGAGACAGGGCGAGGGAATCACCAGTAAGAGGCAATTCAATGGACATTGTGAACCCCACACTGGGTTTGGTTCTGGGCAGAGGTTGGCCAAGAATAGCAGTGGGAAGAGAGGTGGGACTTGACAAAAGGGTTATCCCAGCAGGCAAGGCAGAGCCAGGTCCTCTGGGCCAGTGAACCGGTGACATGGGGCCACCTCCCCTTCACACTGTTCAACAGCCTTATCCCTTCCACTGAGCAAGGAAGCAGCAAGCCCAAGGTCGAACAGCTATGTCTGTTTCAAGACATACAACCACACACACACCCACACCCAACCACACAGCACCCAGACGGGCACACACGCTCATGCGTTCACAGGCATGTACACACACACACACACACACACACACACACACACACACACATCCATATATTAACTCTGATTTCTAAGTACACCCTAACCAGAGGGCAATGGGAAAGAAGCAATTACTCTTAAAAGAGGACACAGCTGTTTTGTCCCTTGTTGGCCAGCAGAGCATGGGCTGAAATGAGTTGAGCACAGAACAACATCCTTGAGGTCCCTGTGCTGACTCCTTCGGCTTTTATGTTACAGACAAAGGACCCTTGCTGCTCTGGAGCCAGGAGCCTCTCCCCTGGCAGGCAAATTTGTCCTGGCTCTGTGCTGAGATCGTCTGGCATGCTCAGCTAATTTCTGGCTCCCTCTCGACACGGAAGATGTTCTTCATGTTTACAGGAGTCTCGTGCTCCAGTGACAAGGACAGGGAGACCGGAGCAGTCACCACCAAGACCACCCTTAGGTCTCGGGTGGGCACCTGGATGCGCATCTGGGCAGAAGCAACCTCAGTAGAAACAGAGTCTTGGGTCTCACTCTTCCCTCTTCCTCCTCCAAAGGGGTGCAAGAATGTGGCTGAGGCCCTCCACTTCTTTGAGGGGCCATGGTGAATTTCTTAAGCTGCTGCTGCAAAGAATGAGAAAGAAGAGGGGGCCCCTGCCAGACCCAAAATGCTGATGTTGGGGTGGGAAATGATATGGTGGAGAGAGGCAGGCAGTTTCACCCCTTGGTACCGACCATGTCTGGAGCTGTGGAAGGGTGGGGGAGCTGTTCAGGGCACATGGGCCTCAGGGCAGCTGAATGCCTGAGGGGAACGTCATGTCTTTATCTGGTGCCCCTGTGGAGCCCTAGAGGAGCCATGGTCCCACAGAACATCTCCTGGGCTGCTGTTGCATCTCCACCAATGTGGCTGGTCCTGAGGATAGATGAGTCTGGGCCCCAGAACCTTCCATCTTCTTGATGGAGTTCTTCCAGAACCTTCCATCTACTTGATGGAGTTCTTGATAGTCCACCTTTGTCCAGTACAGCTGCGGAGGATGAGGTCGATGCCAGCCAGGCCCCGGTTCTCCACCTCTAGGCAGCGCCCTGTGCCTTTATTTATGATGGCTCCATTCTGGGAAGAGAGGAAGAAGGAGAGAGGCAGACACAGAGAAATTTCCCCACCATTGCTCTCCACACCATGCTTCTCATTGGGAACAGGTTCCCCGTGATATCCTCCACAGAGTGGAATGCTCATGGGAGCTTCTCCAGCCCCCAATACACTCCACTAAGTGCTAGGGGATGAGCAAGGTGGTTGTGTTGCTTTCCTCTGAGGTGAAACATTCCTTCTTGGATGGAGGTTCCTTAAGAGTCAGGAGGTAAATAAAATTCATAAGGTTCGGGAACCTTACAAGATTTATCAGGCCCCTACCTAAGGTTATACAAGCAGAAACAACTGCTGGGGAAGAGACTCATGGGTGAGGCTGCCTTCAAGCAAGTTGGGCAGGGAGCTCTGGGAATGTGGCTTCTATGAATCACCTCCCATGCTGTGGTAGGTACTTAAATTTTTTTTATTTATTCATTTGAGAGAGAGAGAGAGAGAGAGAGAGAGAGAGAGAGAGAGAGAGAGAGAGAGAGAGAGAGAGAGAGAGAGAGAGAGAACAGGTACGCCAGGGCCAACAGCCACTGCAGACTTTTTAATGAGTTGGCCATGTTCCTGTAAGCAACACCAAGAAACTCTCTGGTTCACTAAGCTGGACTTTGGTCTGCTGTTGGTGCTCTCTCTGGGTGAATGTTTGCTCATGCTTTCCCCAGAGAAAAGCACTACTACTGGTGAGGGAGCCAGTATAGAAGTTTCCTGGAGTATTGGAGATCTGACTTTCTTAGCCCTGAAAACTTGAGGGTGCCTGCAGGTTTTAGAAAATCTCTTTATTTATCCTAACCAGCTGAGTGGGATGTTTCCAACCCACATCTCCACATTAATCCTCTTGGAATTGGGTCCATGAGACTGGTCCCAGAGTTGGGAGAGCTGGGTTCCAGGATGCTTTGCGCTGGGAACCCTTGGGGACACCAGGCTTTCATCTGTGTGTCCTGCTCTGCCCTCTGGTTCTGAGGCAGGATGCCAAGGCCAAACTCTGGTGCTCTATCTCACAACAGGGCTGCCTGTGTCCTATTTGCTAAACCTCATCTCAAAATGCAGCTGCCTTCAAAAACCATTGATCTAACTGCCCTCCGCTTCTGAAACCTGCTTGTTACTAAAGATCCTGCTCATGGCCAGAGAAAACTTGAAGCCCACCAATGAGAGAGAAGATCAGAAATGACACTGAACTGTCTCTAAAGGCACTAAGAGACAGTGCCTGGGCACTCAGGCTTTGGAAGTTATTCCCCTGAGTCCATGTCGACATGAATAAACTGGATTCTCCAGTCTGTCTCTGGTGTCTATTTTGTGAGCAGTTAGTTTTCTGTGAAGGTCCTGTCCAGGGAGAGCTCACCTGGATGAAGTTCCAGCGCTTGTACAGGCTGCTCTTGACTTTGTCACAGTCCAGAAGCTGTGGCAGTCGACTCTTGGAGTTGTCCACCAGGCAGCGGGTGTCAGGGAGGAGTGTGGTGGTCCCCAGAGCACCCAAGTGCAAGAAGCCTTCCTTGGTATAACGGGCAAGCTGAAGAGAGAGCAGAGCGGCATAGGAGATGGAGGGGGAGGAAGAGATGAGGGCACTGAGGCTCAGGTGTCAGCTTTACCTTTTCTTTCTGTCAATTTCACAGACATAGCCAGCATCTTGTTACTGATGCACACCTTCATATGACAACCCTGATGTAGCGGGGCCTCAGGCTTGCTGAGCCTGGACACAGATACCCATAGCACATGGTACATGCCTGCCTGTCTTTCTTCCTTCCTTTTTTCCTTCCTTTCTTCCTTCCTTCCTTCCTTTCTCCCTTCTTTCCTTCTTTCCTTCTTTCCCTCCCTCTCTCCTTGTGAGCTGTTGGAAGGGAAGACTCTGAGGCCCCCCCAAAAATACAAGTTATTGCTATGGCTCTTGGTTGCCCACCAGAACTGAAAGGGAAGACACGATTGTTGTCCTGTGGGATACAGGACATACAGAAATCAAGATGGAGCTACGAGAGAAGCTTCCTTCCTGCTGGCTACTTTTCATAGTGCTATGCTGGTTGCTGGCACCAAAAAAGTCACCAACAATCTCACCCAGAGGTAAATCCTGCATTCTGCAGTACTCACCCACCGGGCAAGATGTGCCCTTCATTGCAACAGTGGCATGTGTTAGGGGGGAAACAAACAGCTCTGTAATTGGATTTGAAGCCCAGCTCCACAGGAGGGAATTCATGCCTGGTACAGAAAACCAGGTCAAAAGCCCATCATGGCTGGGGAGCATGTAGGCTCTAGGGAAGAACCTGTAATTTCTGTATTGCTAAACGAATGGATTGTTTTGCTCTTAGCTGTTGTTAGTGGAGAGAATCATAGATTCTCCAGGTATCCACATAGTAGGCTAAAAAGAAGTGATTGATGAGTGTTAGGCTCTGTAAGAGACATACACGTTACCCTCTCCAGGACTCAGGGAATTTCATGGACGATGGGATGGAAAGAATATAAGAGCCTGGGGATAGGAAAGAACACAGTGAACTCTTGATATGAAGAGGTCATTGCACTCATGAACCTACAGCAGCTGTGGACACCCTCATAATACCTGCACATGAAGGGGCCAGTCAGTATTCTGTTATGGAGCTGGGAAGGGCTTTGGAGGTTTTACGACTCTCTGATGAGCTCATGACAGTTAACAATTGTCAGGGGAGCCACTGCTAAGTGATGAAAGGAAGTACAATGAGACAGCGGGAGGGAAAGGAAGGACCATGCTGGTACATAGGGACAAAATATTACATACATGCATGAAAACGTCAATCTTTCATATGACTGAAGGGCAGGACCTATCTCCAATGAATTCAGGCCTTCTTGGGAGCAAACCACAGACTTCAAGTGTTCAAGATATGTTCCAAGACAAGCATGTTATGAAAGTAACAAAATAACACAATTATTTAAAAAACAAAGCTGTGGCTATTCAAACTCTGCAAGCATGTACGTCTAGCCCAAATACAGGCTCTTTTGGAAATGTTTCTAGCAGGAGATGGCGGGGCGGTGTGAGAGGCAATAATTCTTCATTGTGTGTATGTATGTGGTATGTGCATGCAGGCATGTTTGTTTATGTGTGTATGTATGTGCTTGCATGTGTGTGTGTGGAGGCCAGAGTTTGAGGTCATTGTCATCTGCCATTTCTCTTCACCTTATTTTTTTAATTAATTTTTAATTTATTTTGAATAATTAGACACACTGTATGAACAAGTCTTCATTTCCCATTTCCTGCCTCCAAGCCAATCCAATCCACCCAGTGCCCTCCTCAGTGGGATTGCTGGAACCGTCCATGGGATGGAGGCTATGAATTGTATAAGCAGTAGCCAGTTTTTTTTGAGGGAGGCAATGTCTCTGTATATTCCCCCTACCATGGCTCTTATAGTCTTTCTGCCCACTCTTCCACAAACTTCCCTGAGCCATGGTGGGTGAGTTTTAAGTCTGCTTTACTGTTGAGCTCTTAAGAGTCTCTGGGTTTCTGCTTTGGACTATTTTGAGTATCCTCCTCCGTGTCTGCCTCCATCACCCTTGCATAGGTTGTCAGGCTTGCTGTGGAAGCAGACTCTTGCTCATCTCACCACTTCCTCTAGGTTTTCATTTGGGCCCTCAATGATGAATCCCCTGATAATGAAACCATTATCTCAGGTCTTGTTGTCCACCTTGTTTTTTTGAGACAGGGTCTCTCACTGAATCTGGAGCTCACTGCTTCAGCTAGACTAGCTGACCAGCAGGTCACAGGCATCCTGACCCTGTCTCCAGAACACCTGGCTTTTATGTGGGTCCTGGGGATCCAAACCCAGATCCTCATGCTTTACCAACTGAGCCATCTCTCCAGTCAGCCCCATTTCTTCATTTTTGTTTTCATAATCTTATGTATTAGGTGGCTGGCAATATACAGCTGGTGCCTAACAGCATATATTGATGGCACACTTTTGCATCTTTTCTTTATCAGTGACTTTCTGGTTACTGGGGCAAATTACCTGGCCAGAAGCAGCTTAAAGAAGGAAAGGTTTACGTGATGGTTAGGTTTTGTTGTCAACTTGATCTTTTTAATTATCTTGGATGGGTCTCTGATGTTGTTCATAGGAAGGCAGCCCTTTCAGTAGGAGGCTGGATTTAAGGAAGATCAGGGAAGCTAGAAATGAACATCCCTTCCTGGGAGGGCAGTGCAGGAAGGAAATTCCAGAGACTCAGGAAGCCAACGAGTCTGGGAAGACCCTGCCCTAAGACTATATAAAAGGGAAGGGAATTTCTCTCCCTTCACCCCTTGCCTGTTTGCTATTCTGTGTGTGGTGATGGTGCTGGTGATGCCCCCCCTCTCTCTCTGCCTCTTTCACCATTATGGAACTTCCCCTGGATCTGTAGCTTCATTAAATCCTTTCCTCTCATAACTGTGCCTGGTTTGGAGATTCATCCCAGCGGAGTGTGGCTGACTAAAACAATTTATTTTGGGCTTATAGTTTAAAGGGAAGTTTCATCATGGTGGGGAAGGGACATGGCAGGAGCAGGCAGGTGGCTCACACTAGTACATTAGCAGGGTGAAAGTAGAGACAGAAAATGACCAATAGGGTGGGCCTTTAAAAACCCAAGGCCTCCCCAGTGACACACTTCCTCCAGCCAGGCTCCATCCCCCCCAAAGGTTCCACAACCTGGAGATTAAGCCTTCATTCCCAAGAGTCTATGGAGGACATTTTACATTCAAAGCCCCACAGTTATACAGAGAATAAATAAATCATATCAACCCTTTTAGATGGGTTCTATCCTTTTAAAATATTTTTTTTTATTTATTAGCAAGCTGAGAGAGATAGAAGAGAAACAGAGAGAATGGGCATGCCAGAGTCTCTATCCACTGCAAGTGAACTCCAGATGCACACACCACTTTGTGCATCTGGCTTTACTGGGCAAATTTAGGTCATTAGGCTCTGCAGGCAAGTGCCTTAACCACTGAGCCATCTGTCTACACACAGCACTTGCTAACTGTACAGAGCTGATAACTTTCCCCTGAGTCTTTATATCAGCTACCTAGATATCCAAATGGCAGGTTTCCCTGCCCAGCAGCTGACCAGTGAATGGGCCTCATGGCAGATTATTGAACAATCACAGTATTTTCCAGAGAGCCCAGGAACTTTATAGGAGTCAACTCAGAAAGGAACTGGGAGACTGTTCAGGGACATGAGTGACTCTTTCTCTTAGATGAGTAAAATTTTCTGGAAGGGTTCTTGTGTTTTGAAAGCTACTCAGAAACCCTTAGTGCTGATCCCAAAAGGGGACCCTGGCTGCTCCCCTTGAACAAATGACAGGGAGCTTAAAAGGTATCCTTGAGAGAGATGCACTGAACGTGTGCTAGACACTGACATTAGTTCCAAATCAGAGTAATTGTTTGAGGCAAAATGGCAAGAAAATCAGAAGTCCTCCCCTCCTCTCCCTAAACAATGTTTCCCTGAATATATTTAAATTTACTCAATGCAAAGTGATGAATGACAGCAAGCTGCCTTTTTATTCAGGGGGAAGATATACACAGATGTTTATTGAAATTATGAATCAATCTATTATCCAGCAGGCAAATGAGCAGCACTAAGAACATTAATTAACTGAGTAGATCTGTGACCCAGATGTTTAAAGAGCAAAACTTAATACCACTGGGACTCATAGGGACTCCTTTCTGATCTGTTAAGGAATGAGAAGAATGAAAACTACAATGTTATAACCAGCAGATGTCAAAGGCCAGCCCAAATCACGGGACCACACCAGAGAGGGTAAGGATAGGTAAGGAATGCCTCTGGTGAGATTTCCTTTCATTTGGGATTCCTCATACCCATCTACAGAGCCTCTGCTGGCCCGATGAGAGGTCAACACCTACATTTATCTTTGGTTTTTGCATGTGGTGTATGTGTATGAATGTGTATCATATATGTGGTTAGCAAGTGTGCGTGCACACATGTGGAGACAAGAGGCCAATATCGTGTCTTCCTCAGTCACTTTCCACTTTTATTTATTGAGACACGGTTGGTCTCTCATTGAATCTGGAGCTCACAGAATTGACTGGTCTGGCTGGCCAGCTTGCTTTGGGGATCCTCCTGTCTCTGCTTCCCAAGTGCTAGGAAAGTCCTCAAGAGTCTAAGATCCCTGGTTCCTTCCTACCTCACACTCATTCCTGGCTGCTTTCTCCCCCACACCTTCCTTGCCACGATGGACAAACTTTGAGCCAAAATAAATCTTTTCTCTCTTATGTTGTTTCTGTCAGCTATTTGTGTCCGGTGATGCGTAAAATTGCTAACACAATGGGGCTGAAGTCAGGCCAATAGATCTCACCTCAACTTTTCGGTTGCAAATCAGGATGGTGAGCCTGAAACCCGCTGTGAATCAAATTCTCCTGTTTTTCCTCAGTCTTGTCAATCTGCCTACACTTCACCTCTGTGCTCCATGTTTAAAGACGTTCCGTTCCCACTGTCCTTGCCTCATACACCAAGCTTGCCTGCCTCGAAGATGCTGCTTGAGCTACCTATTGGCCTTCTAGAATGTTCTGGCTTTTGCTCTCCAAGCCCTTAGTATGGTTTGCTCTCTTTCACAATGACTTCTCCAATTCTTCCTGCTCTCAGTCAACTCCTGTCAAGTTCTTGGAGCCCGTGGGTCATGGGCTTTGGTCCTCCTCTTCCCCCCCCTCCCGTGTGTGCAAATGCACATGCACAGGTGTACTCATGTGTGTGTTTAGAAGCCAGAGAATAACCTCAGTTTTCATTCCTCAGGTGGCAGCCATCTTTTTTTTTTTTTTTTGAGACAGGGTCTCTCACTGGAATAGAGCTCATCAATTAGGACAAACTAGCTAGCCAGTGTGCCTCATGGATCTTCCTGTCTCCACTTCTCCAGTGCTGGGATTACAGGTGCATCTGGCATTTGTTGTGGTACTAGACATTCAACTCAGGCCCTCATGCATGTGTGACAAGCCAGCTCCCCAGACCTTACTGGACCTTTTTATGTCTTCGTTGGGAGAAATGTCTATTTATATCCCATGTATATATTTTATTTATTTATTTATTTGCAAGGAGAGAGAGAGAGGGAGAGAGGGAGAGAGAGAGAGAGAGAATGGGTGTGCCAGGGCCTCTAGCCACTGCAAACCAACTCCAGATGCATGTGCCACTTTGTGCATTTGGCTTTATATGGGTACTGGGGAAAATGCACTTTGTGCATCTACCATGCCAAGTTTAAAAAAATTAAGTTTTCTATTTCTTTCTTGAGTTGTAAGAATTCTTTACGTATCCTAATAATAATAATACTAGGCCGTTTGTCAGATATATGATTTACAAATATTTCATTTCACTCCGTCTTTTCTTTTTACTTTATTGACAGCATCCTTTGAAGCATAAGAGTCTTTAATTTTGCTGGGCACACTGTACGCTCTCTTTGTTGGCTCGGACGTTTGATGTAATAAGAAACCACCACCACAGCCAAGGTCACGAACATTTATTCCCTCCCTATGTTTCCTAAGACTTTTATCACTTCAATTCTTATATTTAGGTCTTTGATCCATTTTGAGTTCTTTTTCCATATGATACAAGGTGAGGGTCTGAGTTCAGTCTTTTTTATGTAGCTGTCTAGTTGTCCTGGTACCATTTGTTGAAAAGAGCATCATTTTTCTATTGAAGTGTCTTGTCGCCCTTGTGCAAAATCAATTGACTGTAAATGTGAGGTTATTTCTGGCTTCTTGGTGCTAATTCACTGATCTCTTGGTCCGTCTTTCTACCATCATGGCTGTGGCTTTGTAATAAGTTTTAGAATTAGGATTTTCTTTATTCCAGCTCAGTTTTTCATTTTCAATACTGAACTTGCTATTCTGGGTACATTTTCATATGAATTTAAGACTTATCATTTCAATTTCTGCAAAATAAAGGCTCCTAGAATCTTGAGAGGGGTTGCATTGGATCTAGGTTGGCTAGAGAAGTTTGCCACCTTAATGGCATTCAGTTTCCTACTCTGTGAATGACAGGCACCTTTTTTTTTTATTTTTATAAACTTGGGGCTTCAGTATCATTCAGCTATGTTCTGCAGTTTTCAGTCTATAAGTCTGTACTTCCTTGGTTAAATTTATTTCCAAGCATTTAATTCATTTTGATGTTATCATTAATGTTTTTTTAAATTAAATATTTATTATTAATATTTAGATACATTGCATGAGCAAATCTTGTGATGGTACCCCAATTTTCCTCCTCCCTGTCCCTAACCCAATGGGGGCCCTCCTCCGTGGGTATACTGGATCAGTCCATAGGGTAGTCATTAATGCTTTTTAAAAATATGCTATTTATTCATAAGCAGAGAGGAAGAGAGAGATAGAGAGAAAAGAGTGGTGGAGAGAGAGAAAATGAGGATGCCAGGGCCTCTAGCCACTGCAAACCAACTCCAGATGCATGTGCCACTTTGTGCATCTGGCTTTACATGGGTACTGGGGAATCGAACCTGGGTCATTAGGCATTGCAGGTAAGTACCTTGTCTGCTGAGCCATCTCCTTATTAATTTTTTTTAATCCTCTTTGCAAGGCTGGGGAGATGGTTCAGTGGTTAAAAGTGCCTGCTGCACAAGCCTGACAGCCCGAGTTGGGATCCTCAGAACCGACACAAACCAGAAGCAAGTGGCACACACATCTGTAAGTCAGGAGACTCCTGAGGCTTGTGGATCCTCAGCAACAGCAAACCAGAGACCCTGCCTCAAAAAAGAAAGAAGGGAAGGAAGGAAGGAAGGAAGAAATGGAAGGGGAGAACACCACCCTGAGGTTGTCCCCCGACCATGACACATACCCCAAAGGTAAACTCTGCTTTGAGAACATTCATTGCTCCTGTAAGCAGTGTCTTTAAGGCACGTCCATGATCTTGGACAGGTCCCATGATACTTCATGGTCACTTTATATTTTTCTTTATAATTTTTTTATTTATTTGCATGTATGTTAGTGGGGAGCATGTGTCAGGAGATTTTTTGTCATTGAAAATGAATGCTCTATGTGGGTGGCTGGAGAATTTAATCCAGGCTGGTAGGTTTTGCAGGCAAGTGCCTTTAACCACTGACCCATCTCTCCAACCCTTTCATGGTTACTTTAAGCCAGGAGCTCTGCAAAGTTTCCTTAGCTCCTGTTTTCTGAAGGCCATGGTCAAGTTGACACTGACCACACCAGTGTGACTCATGTCCCAATGTGCCTGGGAATGCCTCATATTTTTGTTCACTCCATATGACTCTGCCAGACAACTCCACTCTATGGCCTCTTATTTCTGTCACCATTTTCTTGGCACTTTCATGCGTCCAGATTTCTCTGTCTCCTTTTCCTCTCTGCATAGGATATGCTTTGCTTTACTCGCTGGAACATTATTACATTTCATTGTTCCCCTCTATAGATTTGGAAATCAGATTCCACTTCTGCTCTCGTACTGTTTACTCTTAAAATGAAACCATTAAGAGCCTAGCAAAATCCAAATTTATTCCATATCTTAACATCCTCCTTCCTAAAATAGAATTCAATGATATTATTATTTTAAAAAATCTGATCACCTCCTCCTAACTATTCAGTATTTTGGCTATATTTCTCTTGCTTCTCCCTCTCCTCGTTTAAAAAAAAAATTTCACTTAGCCAGGTATGGTGGCAGATGCTTTTAATCCCAGCACATGAGAGGCAGAGGTAGGAGGATCACCATGAGTTCAAGGCCACCCTGAGACTACATAGTGAATTCCAGGTCAGCCTGGGCTAGAGCAAGACCCTACCTCGAAAAAAAATTATTTATTAATGAAAGGAGAGAGAGGGAGAGAGAGGGAAAGAGAGAGAGAGAGGGAGAGAGAGAGAGAAAGAGAGAAAGAGAGAAAGAGAATGGGCATGCCAGAGCCTCCAGCTGCTGCAAATAAACCTCAGGTCTTCAAGTGCATGTGATGTGGATACTAGGGAATTGAACCCGGGCCATCAGGCTTTGCAAACAAGTGCCTTTAATGGCTAAGCCACTTCTCCAGCCTCCCCACCCCCCTTTTTGACACCAATCTCTCTGTTGTTGCTAGATTTGCCTGGAACTCACCAAGCTGGTCTCAACCTCCTAAGGGCTAGGATGACAGTCAACACACCCCAATACTGATATGATTTTATGGAAGAAAAGCTTACTTAGATTTACTTGCTCATTGATAAATTTATGTTTATAATTCATTCTTGCCTAAAGACATCACTCTCTTTTCAAATAAATCATTATATATAAATCTTAAAATATGATTTTTATATCATATATTAAGTGTACATAATTATGAGCTTTATTATGACATATTCTTTTTTTTTCAAGGCAGTGTCTCACTCTAGCCCAGGCTAACCTGGAACTCACTCTGTCCCAGGTTGGCCTTGAACTCATGACACTCCTACCTCAGCCTCCCGTGTGCCACCCCATCCAGCTCATCATGATATTTCATACAAGTATAGCACATTCTTTCCAAGTTCCTTTGGTGACTACTTGTCATATATATATGTATTTTGTGTGTAGAGCATATGTCATATATATGTGTGTGTATGTGTAGATTCATGCATAGGTGAATGGAGTGAGGCCAGAAGAGAGCATCGGATGTCTTCCTATGTGGGTCTCTTTCTGAACACGGAGCTGGAGATTTCATGAGCCCATGTGATTCTCTGGTCTCTGCTCCATGCAGGGCTGCTGGGTTACAGAGGTGTATGGTCACTCAAAGATGTTTTAATGGGCCCTTGGGAATTGAACTCAGGTCTGATTCAGGTTCTCATGCTTGTGGGAGGCATTTCTTTTTTGTTTGTTTGTTTTCCGAGGTAGGGTCTCACTCTAGCCCAGGCTGGCCTGGAATTCACTATGTAGTCTCAGGGTAGCCTTGAACTCATGGTGATCCTCCTACCTCTGCCTCCCAAGTGCTGGGATTAAAGGCGTGCACCACCACACCCAGCTGATTGTGGGAGGCATTCTTAAATGCTGAGCATCTCCTCAGTCCTCAGATTTTTTTAAATGGAAAAATGTCTTTGGGTGATTTGTTACACAGCAGTAGCTCACTGACACACGAGCTATCTTGGAAAACTAGAAAGGCTTTTAAATGGTGTCTGTGTTAGTGCCTCTCAAATCCGCTTCTAGGGTATAGGAGAGACCTTTCAAATTCTCCAACTTACTGAACTTCAGTTATTTCCACCTTCTCTTTGTATCTCACTCACAAAAATATGTCAGAACCACTACCTGTGGGATTGGTTACCTCAGTGTGATGCTCACTGTTGCCATGGTAACATTACTAATGGGAGGAGAACCATCCATGGAGGAGCCAACAGGCAATGATTCCTCCTCTGGGATTGTGACTACCTCACTCCTCCAGCTGTGGCAAACATGGAACTGGCCACATCCCTCCCCGGGCTGGAGACTGGCCAACGAGAATCACCTTCGTCCCTTTCTAGCCTTCATCCAAAGCCAGAAGTCAACAGGCTCCTGCCTCTGCACACCACTCCTGTGTGTCCCCTCCACTTAGACCTTGAACTGCTGAGGTCCCTCCAGAGCTGGCACCCTCCTGGCCCACATCCCATCTGCTCTATGGTGTCTTGCATTTCAAACTGTATCATGTCCTGCCCCTACCTTCCATTGTGAACACTGCAAGGCAAGGGAAAAACCCAATTAGTGTCTTACTACGACTGTGTTTGTTTTATTGCTGCGGTGACCAAGAGCTTCAGCAAAAACCTTCAAGAAGGAAGTATTTATTTAGGATTATAATGGTAGCTCAGTTCAGCTACTGCTATGGTAGCCAGAGAGCAGAAAGAGTGTGAATGAGAGACGGGGAGGAGAAGAAGGGGGAGAAGGTGTACCTCCAGTCTATGGATGGTGCTGCCTACATTCTGGACAGGTTTTTCCCTTCTTGGTTAATGGTCTCTGGAGACACCCTCATGGACACAGAAAACCGTGTGCTCTACAAATCTAAACTCTTCTTAATCCAGTCAAGTTGATAATCAGGACATGGAGAGATGGCTCCGTGGGTAAAGGGCTCACCTTTAAGCATGTTTGGTGTGATGGCCTGTACCAACGTGTGGGGAGGAGACAGGAGGATTCCTGCGGTTTGCTAGCCAGCAAGTGTGCCCTAATTTGTGAAATCCGGGCCACTGAGAGGCCCTGTCTCAAAAAAAAAAAAAAAAAGGTGGAACTTCTGCTCTGGCCTTCACATTCCCATTTACACACACACACACACACACACACACACACACACACACACACACTCACAATAGTTCAATGTGTCTTCCCTGATATAGAGATATTGCTCTATCTTCACTCATCTTCAATGGTTGCTTAAGGCTTTCACTCAGATGTGACCTCATTTAGGTTCCATCACTTTGCATGTTACGTGTCTCTCCTGTCTGCAGGGTTTCTCTGCAGTAGGAAGCCTTTTAGGATAGCAGCATCCTGCTGAGTTTTGTGCGGCATGAGCACCATGAACAGTATGTTACAAAAAACAAATACTGTCAAATGCCTTTTGAATTGGATGGAATTTCTCTAGGTTTGACTGCTAGGTCCAGGAGAAGAAATGAACACCATTATCCACAAACCATTTAATGTATGGTGGGTGGGAGGGTGGAAAATCTCTACATTCAAATACAATTAATTCTCATTTAGGAGAGAAAAGTGAATTTTCTATTTGAGATGATCTAAGAGAGACTCACAGCTATTAACCTGAATTTAACAGCCTCGAGAGAGAACTAACATATGCAGGTTACAGGCAGATAAACAAAAACAGACAAATAATTGTGAAATGACTCTGGAACACAGCAAAAATCCATTAGACTGGGGATGAAAATGGAGCTCGCAATTGCTTTACTATTAAGGGTCTTGTTCATCACTTTCGAATCAGGGATCAGTCAGCATGAAAAGCCAGGCTAAATGAAGGATGCGGTTTTCTCAGCATCCTATGGAGGAGAATGAAAGATAAGTTCCCTTGATTCCAATCTGCTTGTGGGGTCAAGTGTATTTGTTTATGGATGGGCTAAAACTCATAAGAATGGTTTCATTTTTAAAAAATGTGTGTATATGTGTGTGGGGTGTACATGGGTGTGTGTATGAGTGTATGTATATATGTGTGGGGGTGTACTTGGGTGTGTATATGTGTGTGTGTGTGTGTGTGTGTGTGTGTGTGTGTGTGTGTGTGTGTAGGCCAGAAGACAACCTCGGGTGTTGTTCATTCCCTTGGATGTCATCCACCCCTTTTGAGACAGGGTCTCTTATTGGCCTAGAGCTCCCCAATTTGACTAGACTGGTTGGCTCCTAAGCCACAGGGATCCTCTTGTTTTTACCTCACCAATCACTGAATTATAGGCATGTATTACCACCCCCATCATTTTTACAAAGTTCTAAAGATCAAACTCAGGTCCTCATGGCTTTGAGGTTTACTGACCGCGTTATCTTTCTAGTGGATGATAAGAATGGTGTCTTCTGATTGTGCTGTTACAATATACACGTGGTTGCTTTAAAACTCTCCTTGCTGCCAGAGACCGAGGACAGGCAGGCCAGCCTGGGCTTCTGTTCCCCTAGACAACCTTGGATTCTAGATTTATGCTGATCTCTGTGCCTTCCAGCCAAACCCC
The DNA here is from genome assembly GCA_004024765.1 of Zapus hudsonius. Lineage (NCBI taxonomy): Eukaryota > Metazoa > Chordata > Mammalia > Rodentia > Dipodidae > Zapus > Zapus hudsonius. Next base: position 4,895 of record PVHP010026992.1, on the reverse strand, counting down.
ACCTCTGTGGTGAGTGAGCAGGAGGAGAGCACCTCTCCTGCTTAGAGACCTTGACCAACCAGAGGCCTTCTTTTTTTTTTTTTAATATTTATTCATTTCCTAGCAGAGAGATACAGAGAATGAGAGAGAAAGAAAGAGAGAGCACCAGGGCCACACCTTGTGGGTCTGGCTTATGTGGGTCCTGGGGAATTGAACCAGGGGCCTTAGGCACTGGCGACAAATGCCTTAACCACTGAGCAATCCCTCCAGCCCCAGAGGCCTTCTTTATCTCCCTCTCTCCCTGCCTCATGGCCCCTGGCCTGGGGGCTGAATCAAGTGGTGTGGAACTTTCTGCTTTTTAGTCAGAAATTTATAAAAGGGGACCATTTTGCTTATTCTTTGAATTTTAGGTCTCTCTCTCTCTCTCTCCATCCCTCCTTCCCTCCCTCCTTCTTTCTCTCTCTCCTGCACCATGCCCAGACTGTCACCTGATGTTATAACTTTCCTTTAATTCTAAAAAGGTAATCTTCTCAGCTCATCTCGCTTGAACCAGGCTGCTTTCATATTCTCAGTATTTTTGTTTACTTGTGTGTATCTGTGAATGAAATAATGTGGTGTGTGGTGTGTGCACATGCATGTGCCTTTGTGGTGCCCCCATGAACTCACCTGCAGTAGGGGGACCATGAGAGGGTCATCTGCAGTGACTAGATCAGTATGTCAGGTGTCCTGCTATTTGGCCTGTTCTTGTTGGAAACAGCCTCTTACTGATACCAGAGCTTGTTGCTTCTCACAGCCTGGATGATTCTGAAGTCTCTGCTCTCCTTTGAGAGGCTGGGGTTACAGGCACATGTGGTTATGCCCAGAAGTTTTATGTGGGTTCTGAGGTTCAAATGGCTTCAGGCTCCCTTGGGTGCAAATACTTATGCAGGAAGTGCACTTAACTGCTGAGCCATCTCTCCAGTTACATTGGTACTATAAGATTTTCCTCCTGTACCATTTGGAGCTTATAGAAGGTTTGGTCAGGCAAAGGAAGAGGCAGCCCAATGGTGGATAGGAGTCTGCCAAGCTAGCCTGAGAGATTCATCTCAGGAATGTAAAATACATTCAGAGGAAGTCATTCTGTCAAAACTGGCTTGGCATTTATAGCAAGCTCTGCTTGAGGGGATTCCAAGTATCAGCTCTCAAAGTAAATGTATAACAAACATTGTCTCATAATGGACAATAGTGGACACCTGAAAGTGAAGGGTGGAGACAAGAGGTATGAGGAATGATTATAGGGGCTGAGGTGTTCTGTACCTTGATTGAGGAGGCATCTCCACAGGTGTGTGTGTGTGTGTGTGTGTGTGTGTGTGTGTGTGTGTGTGTGTGTGTGTGTGTGTGTACTTGTGCAGGTGTGTACCTGACTAAAATCATTAAGCTGTGCCCTTGAAATGGATGTACCCAACTGTCTTTACCTTTATAACCTTGTACCTCCATAAAGTTGATTTTAAAATATATCTGGAAGCTAACAGGGGTACTGCATACCTGTCATTCCAGCACTCAAGTGGCTGAGACAGAAGGATTATGAGTTGGAGTGAGAACCTGCTAGTGTCTGTCTGTTGTAGTCAAGTTTTTTCCATGCTACATCCAACCAGAAGCAGCTTGTGGGAGGAAAGGGTTTATTTTGGCTTACAGACTCAAGCGCAAACTTCATGACAGCAGGGGAAATGTTGCATGAGCAGAAGCTGGACATCATCTCCTGGCCAACATCAGGTGGACAATAGCAGCAGGAGAGTGTGCCAAACACTGGCTAGGGGGAGCTGGCTGTAATACCCGTAAACCCTGCCCCTAACAAAAGACTGCCTCCAGGAGGATCCAATTCCAGAATTGCTACCAGCTGGGGACCTAGCATTCAGAACACATAAATTTATGAGGCGCACCTGAATCAAACCACCACATCTGTCCATCTGTTTGTTTGCCCATCCCTCCATCCATCCATCCATCCATCCATCCATCCATCCATCCATCCATCCGTTCTGCTTTGAATGTGAAATGGCCCCCATAGGCTCATGTGCTTGAATATCCCAGATGGTAGAGCTGCTCTGGAAGGTTGTAGAACCTTTAGGAGGTGGCACTTTAGTGGAAGAGGTGGGTCACTAGGAATGGGCCTTGAAATGTTAAGCCTGGCCCTGCTTCCTGTTCTTCCTCCCAACTGATGTGATGATCTGAGCCAGCTTCCTGCCTGCCATCCATGCGTTCCCCACCATGATGGACTCTACCCTCTGAAACTGTAAGCTGAAATAAACTCTTTCCTTCTCTAAGTTGTTTCTGGTTGGGTATTATTTCCTAGTAATGAGAAAGTCACAGATATACTATGCATTTATAATCTACCATTATCTGTCCTTGTATCTATGAAAATCATACTTATCTATGTATTGATCTTCTACATATTTATTCACATGTGGGAGTGTATGTGAGCTTCTAAGACATTCTATGAAACCAGATGCCTTCTGCCCAGAGGGTCAGGATGGTCCCCAGGGCCTGCCCCCTCAGCCTTCTCCATTCTACCATCTGACATCACACTGAAATACACCATTGCTCTTTGTAATTACAATTGCTACTTGGGATGAATGAGGAGACATATTTTTTCCACCAACCCTGGGTTGATTTCCTTGGAAGGGCGATTCTGGAAGTGGATAGATCACTCCAGGAGGCTGTGACAATGGTCACAGATACAGGGAAGGCAAGATTTAGCCCACATAGCTTTGTGGGTAGATCTGGGGACTGGTTAGTGTGGGAAGATCCAGGATGAGGGCTGGAAGAGCTGACCTGGAGAGGGGACACTGAGTAGTGTCAATTTCACAAGGCTTGGGAGGTGATTCTTAGACATGTTTTTGAAGCTCACCACTGAAATACTCAGTTGGTAAAGGGAACAAAGACTCTCAAGAAAACAGATTGCTGATAAAATTTATTTCTCATCTGCCTGTGAAACAGGAGGAAGATAGGATTCTATCCTTGTCCAGAATAGAGCTGCTGGCAAATACTTTGTCCCCATCCTTGCATGACCCTCTGTGCAGAAGGCACACTTCTTCAGTTGTCAAGGGCAACACTCGGCCATGCTGTCATCAGAGACAGGATAGCATAATTGTTAAGGGCTTGGACTATGGGGCCTTTGTAAGAAATTATAGCTCTGACATATAACTCTCCATAAAGGATTCCATTTCCTTATCTTTGAAAAGATAATTAAATGGTGAAATCCAGGTGTAGCAGCACACACCTTTAATCCCAGCACTCCAGGACTGAGGTAGGAGGATTACTGTGAGTTCAAGGCCAGTCTGGGAGAGAGTGAGACCCTGCTTTAAAAAATTAAACTATGGGGCTGGAGAGATTGCTTAGTGGTTAAGGCGTTTGCCTGCAAGGCAAAAGGACTGGAGGTCGATATAGCCAGATGCACAAGGTGGCACATGCGTCTGGAGTTCATTTGCTGTGGCTGAAGGCCCTGGTGTGCCCATTCTCTCCCTCCCTCTCTCTCAAATAAATAAAATGTTTTTGAAAAATTAAATTATGATTCTCTCTCTGGGCCACTTTGGAGAGTAAATAGACTAATGAGAAAAGTATGTGCATGTTTGTTATTTTATCATTTCTAATATATTAGTAGCTTCCCATTACTATAACAAAATTTCCAAGAAGGTACAATTAAAGAGAGAAAATGTTTATTTTGGCTCACAGCTCTTGAGGATCCCTCTAAAGCTGGGTTTTGGGCCTCTGATGAAGTAGCATGTCTCTGGGCAGTTCATGGGGAGTGTGGATAATTTACCTCATGAGCCAGAAAGCAGAGAGGAAGAGGAAGAGCCTGGGATCCTACAATCCTCTTCAAGGACAGGTATCCAAATACCTCCCACAGGTCCCCATTCCCTCAAAGTTCAAAACACTTCCAAATAGTGGGGGCCAAAATTTATATACAGATTCTGCACCCAAATTATAACACCCACCACAGAACTTGTTTCTGCTTCACCACAGGTGTCTTTTGTCATTATAGATCCCAGAGTGGCCCCATGTGGTCAGTATTTCCTGGCTCTAGAACCTTCCCAGCCTACAGGCTCTCTTAGAGCCATGTTCTGTTTCACAGTTACTTGACCAAGGGCTGGTTCCCAAAGCCCTTCACCAGCCTGGCTTCTGTACAGCCAAGTACTCCCAGGTGGCAGAGTCACTAGGTGGGGTCTGTGGACTTCATCTGTATTGGTCTGTCTCAGTTTACTTCTACCAGCTTCCTCCCCACCCATACCTGGTTTCTCTGGGTTTAGTTCAGATTCTATGTGTCCTTAATTCTTGGAAGGATTGAACACTGGATTGGTCTCTTACTATTTTGGCTCCATACCCAGATATACAAGATGCTCCACTCATCCTGAACTCATCATCCCTTCTTCCCATCTTGTTGGGAAGCTGATTTCTATTTTTAGCTGGCTCACAGCTACTTCCAAGAAAATTATCTGGTTCACAGCCAAAACCAGACTTGGGCCCTAAAGGAATTTTACAGACACAAATTTAGAAATAACCTATGATCATAATTGATAGAAAATTATAGCCCATCTCCTAGGATACTGGCTCTTGTCATCTGTTGTGGTCTGAATGTGAAATGGCCCCCAAATGCTCATGTGTTTGAACACTTGATAATTACAAAAAATGTGAATAATTTTGTAGCTATGACTACTCCAAAAATAAAATTTAAAAGTGCTATGAACACTGGGTTGAAGGCTCATCCACTTGCCTAGAATCCCTCCATGAGGGGCTGGGGCCATAGCTGAGCGGCAGAGTTCTCACCTATAATTTCACATTGAGGGAGGGGCTAAGGGCTTGGCTCAGCAGTAGAGCTCCTGCCTAGAATCCTCCAATGAGGGGCTAAGGGTGTGGCTCAGCAGTAGAGCTCCTGCCTAGAA
>PVHP010026991.1:12528-24097 GCA_004024765.1 Zapus hudsonius | reverse complement strand
TTGAAAATGAATAAATATTTTAAAAAAATAACGTGTGTGTGTGTGTGTGTGTGTGTGTGTGTGTGTGTGTGTGTGTACAGTCGCCTGCAAGCATGTCTGGGTCTCTTGCCACTGCAAACAAATGCCTGTCTAGTTTTACGTGGGAGGCTGGGGAACTGACCTGGGCTGGCAGGGTTTCCATGCCTTTTACCACTGAGCCATTCTCCCAGCCCTATTCCCTCCCATTACTTTTTTTTTGTTGTTCCCCCTCACCCATACCCTTCAAATGAACTCCTTTCCACCTAGTCCTTCTTCTGTTTTAATATCTTTTTGTTGTTGTTTTTGCCTTCCTCCATCACCCATGATAGCATGAGGCAGGCTGGCCTGGAACTCACTGCCCAGTATCGTGCAGGTCATGATGGCCACTGTGAAGTAAGTCAGGACTGCATCGGTCATTTTGTGTCCAGATGACAGCATTTCAATGCACTCCTCCCATCGCCTACATCTCTCGTTCTTTCTGCCATCTCTTTCACAATGTTCCATGAACCTTGGAGGGTACAATAAGTGATGTCTCATTTCGTGCTGAGAACCTAACTGTCACTTCTCAGCACTTCGATGAGTCTTGAATCTCCCCAGTCATCACCACCCTGTGCAAACAGAAGCTTCTCTGAAATTTACCAACTCCCCCCACCACCCCCAGACCTGTAGTCCCAGGCTGGCCTCAAACTCACAGCCACCACACCCAGCAAATTTAGCAACTTTAAAAACAATACACAGGACTAGAAAGATGGCTCAGCACTTAAAGGCACTTGCTTCCAAAGCCTGCTGGCCAGTTGATTCTTACTTAGGTACTTGATTCCCCAGTACCTAAGTAAAGCCAGATGCACAAAGTAGCACATGCATCTGGAATTCTCTTGCAGTGGCAAAAGGTCTCGGCTCACCCTTATACACACACTCTCTCAAATTAAAAATAAATAAATAAATAAATAAATAAATAAATAAATAAACAAATAAATAAACCTTTGTTATCTATACTATCTCTGCCTGAAGTTGCTTAGATGTGGTTCTGGCTCTGGTCTCAAGAGGTTTAACTGAAGTTGGATGTGATTCCAGGAGGTTGCACACATAGCCAGGTACATAGTCTTAGTTCCTTGTCACACTGAGCTCTCCTGAAGGGGGCTGGGTTATCTTCCTGATGTGGCAGCTGACAGAAGCCACGGTGTCTTTGATGGCAGAATCTCAGAAGTCACACCCCATGGCTTTCACCTTTCCTATGGTTTCTTCATGGTTGGAGAGGACTACACTAGGAGGTGAATGCCACCAGGGGAGAGCCAGGTACAGGGACCTAGACTGTAATCTCAGTTACTTGGGATCACAAATTCAAGAGCAACCCGGGAAATTTAGTGATATGCTATTTCAAAATAAAATAATGAGCCGGGCATGGTGGCACACACCTTTAATCCCAGCACTCGGGAGACAGAGGTAGGAGGATCGATTTGAGTTCAAGGCCACCCTGAGACTACATAGTAAACTATTCCAGGTCATCCTGGGCTAGAGTGAGACCCTATAATGAAAAACCAAATATAAAAAAATAACGAGCCGGGCGTGGTGGCGCACACCTTTAATCCCAGCACTTGGGAGGCAGAGGTAGGAGGATCAGCATGAGTTCAAGGCCACCCTGAGACTACATAGTGAATTCCAGGTCAGCCTGGGCTAGAGTGAGACCCGACCTCGAAAAACAAATAAAGAAAAAAAAAATAACGAAAAAGGAATGGGAATGTAGTTCAGTTTTTGTTTGTTTGTTTGTTTTTTGGCAGGCTGACCTGGAATTCACGCTGTAACCCTAGGCTGCCTCTAGCTCCCACTGATCTCCTACCTGAGCTGCTCAAATGCTGGGATTAAAGGTGCCGCCTCCAAGCTCAGCCTCAGAGATCTTGAGAGCAGTTTATACCTTCTACCACCACTAGAGTGAACTGTCCCCCAGGAGTTTGTACATATTTATTCCCTTGGTCTGACCACTGTGGTTTTCTTCCAGCCTATCCTTTGCCCTCTCCCCCTCTGGTTGTTGTTGTTTTGGGACATGTTCTCATGTAGCCAAGACAGGCCTAGAATTTGCTATGTAGCTAAGTATGGCTTTGCATCCTAAAGTACTGGGATTATAAGTATGTACCACCAAGTCTGACCGTTTGTTTTTCTGGGTACAGTACCAGGGATTGCTAAGGCTAGTGCTCTACCACTAAACTATAATCCCTGTCCTCTGCCTTCCTTCTTTGTGCTTTAACTCTTTGAAGTGGGGTGTGTGTGTGTGTGTGTGTGTGTGTGTGTGTGTGTGTGTGTGTGTTTGAGGGTTTCTAAACAAACCTGGCCGGGAACTCACTCTGTAGCCCATGCTGGCCTTGAACTCATGGTGATCCTTCTACCTCCTGAGTGCTGGGATTAAAGGCATGAGCTACCATACTCAGCTTGATTTTTTTAAAAAATATTTTTATTTATTTGTAAACAGAGAGAGAAAAGAAAGACAGAGAATGGGTACACCAGGGCCTCCTGACACTGCAAATGAACTCTAGATGCGGGCATCATTTTGTGCATACAGCTTTACCATGGGCTTTGCAGGCGAGCACCTCAACTCTGTGTATCAAAGGAAAACCCTGACCTTCTGATCCTTCTGCTTGTGTAGTGGAATTCCAGGCCTGCACCACCATGTCCAGTTTATGTGGTGCAGGGGATCAAACCCAGGACTTCACGCATACTAACCATGCACTCTGCAAACTGAGCTACATTCCCAGCCCCTTAACTGGTCCTTTGAAATTCTCCCTTTAGGACATAGTTACATATGACTTCTTCCAGGAAGCATCTCTACTTAGTAGCACTCAGGACTTACCATATGATTATCGTTTACAGGGTTGCTGAGTCCCAGAAAAACTTGGGTTGGGGTAAGGAGTATAATTCAGTGGTAAAGCATGTACTTAGAATGCACCAGGTCCTGGATTTAACCCCCTAAACACCCAGGATCCAAACAAAACATAAAAAAATCCTTGGGTTTAGGCTTCCCAAAACAGAACCCCCAATTCCACCCATGCTTATAGCTTTCTCCCCACTGTATTCCAGTCAGATCTATACAGATCTCTAGCTTGTCTCCTATCATGAACTCTTTGAAGACAGGGACTCTCTCTCTCTTTCTCTGTAGTCAGGACCCAACAGAGTTTAGCAAATAATAGGTTCTAAGTAGATGTACAAAAAGCACACATTGCCAGGCGTGGTGGCGCACGCCTTTAAGAATCCCAGCACTCGGAGGCAGAGGTGGGAAGATCGCAGTGAGTTCAAGGCCACCCTGAGACTACATAGTGAATTCCAGGTCAGCCTGGACTAGAGTGAGACCCTACCTCAAAAAACCAAAAAAAAAAAAAAAACCCAAAAAAAATCACCTATTTTGGCCCAATTCTGAATAGTTGAAGGTTAAAAACACTATTGTGAGGCTGAGTGTGATAGCACACACCTGTAATCTCAGCACTGGAGAGACTGAGGAAGGAGAATTCCAAATTCAAGACAAGCCTGGGCTACATAGCAAGACCTTGTCTCTAACAAATCAAAGCAAAAATCAACCCTCTCCCAAGGGAAAAAAAAACCCCAAAAATATTATGCCAAAGTTGCATTTTATAAACAGTCTTTTAAAAAATATTTGTATAGGGCTGGAGAGATGGCTCAGCAGTTTAGGCACTTGCCTCCAGTGCATAAGGCCCCTGGTTCAATTCCCCAGGTCCCATATAAACCAGACCCACAAGGTGGTGGCCCTGGTGCTCTCTCTTTCTCTCTCTCTCTCTCTCTCTCTGCTTGAAAATGAATAAATAAAATATTTTTTTAAAAAAATATTTGTATTTGTTTGCAAGCAGAGGGAAACAGAAAGAGAATAGGGCCGGGCGTGGTGGCACACGCCTTTAATCCCAGCACTCGGGAGGCAGAGGTAGGAGGATCTCCATGAGCTCAAGGCCAGCCTGAGACTACACAATGAATTCCAGGTCAGCCTGGACTAGAGGGAGACCCTACCTCGAAAAACCAAAAAAAAAAAAAAAAAAAAAAAGAAAGAAAGAGAATAGGCACACTAGGGCCTGGTTGGCCACTGAAAACAAACTCCAGGTGCTTGTATCACTTAGCGCCTCTGGCCTTACATGGGTACTAGGAAATCAAACCCAGGACATGAGGCTTTGCAGATAAATGCCTTAACCAATGAGCCATCTCTCCAGCCCAAGAACAATCTTTCGATATATAAAAATATCTGGTCATGATAGCCATATGGCTTTAATCCAGGCACTCGAGAGGCTGAGTAAGAGGATTGTCATGAGTTCAAGGGCAGCCAGGGGCTAGAGTGAGTTCCAGGTCAGTATGGGTTAGAGTGAGACCCACCTCCAAAAAACAACCAAAGAAGCAAAATGAGATATATAATAATTTTATCAAGAAATCATGAAGATTTGGGCCAGGCGTGGTGGCGCACGCCTTTAATCCCAGCACTCGGGAGGCAGAGGTAGGAGGATCGCCATGAGTTCAAGGCCACCCTGAGACTACATAGTGAATTCCAGGTCAGCCTGGGCTAGATAGAGACCCTACCTCGAAAAACCAAAGAGAGCGAGAGAGAGAGAGAGAGAGAGAGAGAGAGAGAGAGAGAGAGAGAGAGAGAGAGAGAGAGAGAGAGAGAGAGAGAGAGATGTTCCCATTTCTGGAAATTGAACCCAAGGCCACATGCATACCTGGCTAGCAATCTAACATTGGACGATATCCCCAGCCCCTTAACACTTGTGATTAAGTAGGTGTGGTGGCTCACACTTCCATCTCATCTTAAGGCACTTGCCTCCAGTGCCTAAGGCCCTGGGTTCAATTCCCCAGGAACCACATAAGCCAGACCCACAAGGTGGTGGCTTTGGTGCATTCTCTCTCTCTCTCTCTCTCTCTCTCTCTCTCTCTCTCTCTCTCTCTCTGCTTGAAAATGAATAAATAAAATAAAATAAAAACGTTTAAAAATAAATAAATAAATAAATAAATAAATAAATAAAACTTGTACTAACAGAACCAGGTGTGGTAAACTCATGCCTTTAATCCCAGTACTCAGGAGGTTGAGATAGGAGGATCACCATGAGTTTGAGGGTAACCTAGGCTACAGAGTGAGTTCCAAGTCAGCTTGCCCCCAAAAACAAAACAAAAAACCTTACAATAGCCGGGCGTGGTGGCGCATGTCTTTAATCCCAGCACTCGGGAGGCAGAGATAGGAGGATTGTCATGAGTTCAAGGCCACCCTGAGACTACATAGTGAATTCCAGGTCAGCCTGTGCTAGAGTGAGACCCTACCTCGAAAAACCAAAAAAAAAAAAAAACTACTCAGCGGGGGCCCAGCTTTTATGATCTGGAGTGGTCTAGGCTCTGGACCCAGCCACGCTAGCATTAGTCTTCCTCCCGGACCAGGAGGCATAGAAAAGAAGGCCCTGCGAGCAGTCTAGAAGGTCCTTAGCAACAGCTTCTCTGAAAGCATGCATTCTGACCCCAAAGGAAACAGACAAGTGGTGCCTCTGCCAGTGGCCTGAGTCCAGGTTTTCCATCAGACCGGCAGCCTAGGGATGTGGTCAGGGCGCAAGCATTGATGTCTTCAGTGTGGGCTGCCCAGTGATGCAGGGATGGCTGAGTGTGTTAGAATAGCTCAATGGAAGACAGGATCTGGGGAAAGAGCGGCCTCTCTTCTTTCACTTCGTTCACACAGTCAGCCACCAGCCTCTTCATTGCTTTATGGCACTTCTTTTTTTTTTTTTTTGGTTTTGGAATTCACTGTGTAGTCTCAGGGTGGCCTCAAACTCACGGTGATCCTCCTACCTCTGCCTCCGAGTGCTGGGATTAAAGGCGTGCGCCACCACACCCGGCTATGGTACTTCTTGTACAGCCTGCTGAGCTCTGGGGAGGCCTACCCTCGGCCTACATGAAGATGATCTGATCATGGCTATTGATGGGGGTAGGGAAGCTCCCGTTGTCTTCAGCTCATACAGCACAATGCTGAATGGGTTATTATCTTGCATTTGGTTCGCCTCTGAGGCCATCCACAGCACAGAGCCAGTGAACTATTCAACCTGCTGAGAACCACTCTGGCGGGACTTCACTATCACCAAAGCAAAATCTCCAGTTTTCAGTGTTAGGATATATTGTTGGATGTCATGTTCCTGTGGATGATGTTCTTTGCATGCAAATTCCCTGAGCCATCTTCTAGGCAAAGTCAAATAACTGGAACATCTGGAATTTGATCTCCTGGATGTGCAAGCGTCTGTAGAGACTGCTGCCCTCACACCACAGGGTCACAATCTCCAGGTTGTCCTTCACCACGAACCCCCATAACAGCAGGATGTTTACATGCTGTGTTTTGTGCAGGACAGCAACCTCATCCCTGAAGGCCTGGAACTGCTCTGGGGTTGGGTCGACAACCTTTAGGATCTTTATGGCCACATCTCCATGTCACTTGCCCTATAAACAACGCCAAACGAACCGAGTGGAGAGCATCACCACACTGACTTTTATTTCCCAGTAATAGCTTGAATCTCTCTGTCCACTGTTAGGCACATGGTTAACTTAGCCTGACCACAGCCATGATGGCCTGGGGGGCCTGGGCCGAAACTTACTGGAATAAGGAACAAGAGCAGCAGCTGGCTAATCTTACCTAACAAGATGAGGGAGATTGCTGGTGGTTGTGTCAAGAGACCACATGTGTATCTTGATGGGTGGGTCCTGGAACTTATCTCACCCCACCACCAGGATATGGGCGATGGGAATGGACCAGAATATGTAACTTCAAAGACTATGGAAAATTACTGTGTAATTCATGCTTGCTGTTGAAAAGAAAGTATAAAAACCCCTAGAGCCCTATGCTCAGGGTCCTTGTTGAAACCCGCTACGCCAGGCAGATACTTGGACCCCAGCTAGCTGGGAAAAAACCTCGCTGTGTGACTTGCATTATCACGTGTGTCCTCTGTCTTTCTGAGGTGTGGTCGACCTCGGACCCTAACATCCACGAGGCCTAATTTTGTTCTTGTCCTGGGTCCCAGATCCTGGTGCCCTCTCTGTGCTGGCACATGGTTTGGGGCTGTGACTAGCCTGTTGGGCTCATGCTGTTGGGGCTGCTAGATAGGGCTGAGGGTGAGGCTGATTCTCTGTGACTTCGAATTGCATCCTCAATCATCCTGCCGTCCACAGGCAGGGTGGTGCTGACCACATGGACATAAGGTATGGATGTTCACCTCTGCCTCTGGGAGAGGAAGCCTTCAGAGGAAGGGCTGGAGGTGTTAGAAGTGAAGACATGACGTATGCAAGCAGGCACTCGGGAAACAGACTTTCACACCCAACGCATTGTCAAAGAAGGCAGTGCTGGCATGGCACCCCATTATGCCAAGAGTAGAATTTGGAAACAAGAAGAGCTGTCTGATGTTACTCCAGTCCACCACATAGTAGGTACTTTGGTGCTTCAGAGCTCATGGAAGTCTGACACTGAAATCCATTTATCAGGAACTTCTGACAGATGTCACCGAATGCAAGCTTCAGGAACATTTTCGGAGCTCAGTTACCAGTTGTAAGAGGAACATGCTCCGGGAAATCTACCTGAAGCTCTGCAATCACAGAGGCAGCTTTGGTATGCCAATCTAAGCATGCTTTTTACCTGTGTGCTCCGGTTGTAGGCCCCTCCCTCAGAGCGTTCATAAGGCAATCATGCACGCTCATTCCATTCTGCATGTTGCCGCCCCCCTTTGCTTATTTTTCAAGGAAACATGGGTTGTGTTGCTTGTCTTGGAAGAATCTGAGTTTGCCATCATCTGAGGCCTGAAGCTCATAGCCAACTGCTAAACAATTGTTGGGAAGTTGCAGCTGGAACCATCTGAGCCCCAAACCATTGCTGATCGTCTTTCAAGCTCCCCATATGTGCTCCATGGATGCAGACTAAGCAATAATTAGACCTGATGGAGCCTAGTGCCCTCCCCGCTGCGGGTGAGGGAACAGCAGGCAGTCACACTAGGCGCATTCCCAGGGCAGGGGAGCAGGACCCAGGGAGACCCCATGGCTGCACTAGTGCTCCGAGGATGCACGACCCAGAGCCTGTGCAGAGGAGCCTGGCCACCCCCATCTAAGATGACTGCCCCAGCACCGCCAAGAAGACTATGTTGCTTATTTATTTGAGAGAGAGAGAGAGAGAGAGAGAGAGAGAGAGAGAGAGAGAGAGAGAGAGAGAGAATGGATGCCCCATGGCCTCCTGCCACTGCAAATGAACCCTGGAAGCATGCACCACTTTGTGCATCTGGCTTTATGTGTGTTCTGGGGAATCAAACCCAGGCTTTCAGGCTTTGCAAGCAAGCATTTGAAATGCTGAGCCATCTCTCCAGCCCTTGTTTGTCTTTAATGAGTCATGTTAAGTAAGGTAGAGAGGAGATCTATGGTGGAGAAGAAAAGTAGGAGCAAGGATTCAGGATGAAGTTAAAAAAATTATAGGGCTGAACACACACACAAATAAAATAAATAAATAAATAAAACAAAGAAAACCAAACAAAATAATAATAATAAAAAAAAAGTTAGGAGGCCCTGATAAAATTTGTTCATTGAAGAGATTGAGAGCCGGGTGTGGTGGCTCATGTCTATAATCCCAGCACTTGGGAGGCTGAGGAAGGACAATCGCCATGAGTGTGAGGCCAGCAAAAAGAGATTGAACATGAAACGGGCTGGGCTGTTTCAGACAGAAGGACGGAGAGGACTTGCTGACATCAGACACCTGCAGCTCTGCCTGGTTTCTTCCTGCCTCTCACACGTGTGCACTGCCAGCCTGCAGAGTCTGGGGCAAGAGTGCCTGTGAAATCGTAGCAGTTTATTTCTTTGCCAGGACATTTGCTGCGGAGGGACTGGGTGTCCCAGGACAAAGGACTATAGAAATGACACAATGCCTGTGCTGTGTGTTCCCATCCAGTGGGCCTTTGATGATTCCCAGAGACATTTTTGTTAGGTTGCTATACACCCACAAATAGCTACTTAAAAAAGAAAAAAAAATCAAAACTGGGCAATTTGGGGGCTATTTAGAAAAGGCATTTAAAGAGTAAAAGATACACAGACGCGCCTGTTATATCTTGCAATAGCCTCTAACTTGTTCTGCTCGCCTCCAGCCTCTCCCACGCCTCCATTCTGCACATCACAGCAGGATTGCATTCCCGAAAGCCCAGATCTGTCAGCTGCCACATCCTTGCTCAAACACTGTTGACTTATTTGTTTGTTTCCAGGTATGGCCTCACTGGAGCCCAGGCTGACCTGGAGCTCACTCTGTAGCTTTGGGCAATCCTCCTACTCAGAGTGATCCTCCTACCTCAGCCTCCCAAGTACTGGGATTAAAGGCATCACCGCCACACCCGGCACTTTTTAAAAATACATTTATTTATGTGTGTGTATGAGCATGCTTACATGCTTACATCAGAGTAGTTATCTGTGCTCCTTCTTTGAGAGAGGGTCTCTTGCCACTGCAAATGACTGAGGAGCGCTTTTACATGGATGCTGAGGAATTGAACCTGGGTCAGCAGGCTTTGCAAACAAGTGTTTTTAACCACTGAAACATCTTCCCAAACTAGCCACAGGATGACTTGGAACTCTGTAGTCAGGCTGGCCTTGAACTCACAGCGATCATCCTACCTCTGTCTCTTGAGTGCTGGGATTAAAGGTATAAACCACCATGCCTGGCTTAATATATATATATTAATTATGTATTAATTATATATATATATATATATATATATATATATATATGAGAAAAAGAGAGAGAATGGGGATGCAAAGGCCTCTTACTTTTACAAAGGAACTCTAGACAAATGCACCACTTTTCCTGCATCTGGCTTTATATATATACTGGGGAGTTGAATTTGGGCCTTCAGGCTTTGCAAGCAAGAGCCTTTAACCACTGAACAATCTTCCCAGCCCTGGTTTTTGTTTTTGGGTACTGATGTGTAGTCCAGGCTAACCTCAAACTTGTGGCAAATCTCTTTCCTCAACCTTTTTAAATACCTATAATTTATTTGCAAGCAGAGATAGAGAATGGGTATGTCTGGGCCTCTAGCTTCTACAAAAAAAAATTAAATAGGGCTGGAGAGATGGCTCAGCGGTTAAGGCACTTGCCTCCAGTGCCTAAGGCCCCTGGTTCAATTCCCCAGGACCCACATAAGCCAGACCCACAAGGTGGTGGCCCTGGTGCCCTCTCTCTCTCTCTCTCTCTCTCTCTCTCTGCTTGAAAATAACTAAAATATATATAAATAAATAAATAAATAAAACTCAGATGCATGCACCACTTTGTTCATCTGGGTTTATATGGGTATTGGGGATTTGAACCCAGGCTGTTAGGCTCTGCAGGCAAACACCTTAACCACTGAGCCATCACTACAGCCCCAGCCTCAGCCTTTTAAGTACTGGCATTACAGGTGTTAGTCAATATATCCAGCTGGATGAAATGAAATTTATCCCAGAAATGCAAGATTGGTTTGGCATGTGAAAATAAATCAGTGTAATATACCATATTAGAAAGAATAAACAGGGATCCAGGCATAGTGGTGCACACCGTTAGCCCCTGTACTCACGAGGTAGGAGGATCACTGTGAGTTTGAGGTCAGCCTGGGACTACAGAGTAAATTCTAGGTCAATCTGGGCTAGAGTGAGACCCTGCCTTGATAAAAACAAAAAACAAAAAAAGGAAAAGAAGCCGGGCGTGGTGGCACACGCCTTTAATCCCAGCACTCAGGAGGTAGAGGTAGGAGGATCACCATGAGGTCAAGGCCACCCTGAGACTTCATAGTGAATTCCAGGTCAGCCTGGACTAGAGCCAGACCCTACATTGAAAATAACCAAAAAAAAAAAAAAAAAAAAAAAAGAAAAAGAAGGGCTAGAGAGATGGCTTAGCAGTTAAGGCGCTTGCCTCCAGAGTCTAGGACCCGGGTTCAATTCCCCAGTACCCATGTAAACTAGATGCACAAAGTGGTGCATGCATCTGGAGTTTATTTGCAATGGCTGGAGGCTCTGGTGTGCCCATTCTCACTCTGTCTTTCTCTTTGTATCTCTGCTTACAAATAATAAAATATATTTCAATAAAAAGAAAACGAAGGAGAAAAGGGGCTGGGGAGATGGCTCAGCCCTGATGTGCCCGTACATCCCTTCCTTTCCCCCTTCTCTCGCTGTTCTCAAATAAATGAAAATATGAAAAGGAAACTCAAAGCACAAGTATTCATTTGCAGTGGCAAGAGGCCCTGGTGCACCTCCCACCCCCCACATACACATACTCTCTTGCAAATAAATAAATTAAAAATTTTTTTTAATTAAAAAGAAGCCAGGCGTGGTGGCACACACCTTTAATCCCAGTACTCAGGAGGCAGAGGTAGGAGGATCGCCTTGAGTTCAAGGCCACCCTGAGACGACATAGTGAATTCCAGGTCAGCCTGGGCTAGAGTGAGACCCTACCTCGAAAAACCAAAAATAAATTTTTTATAAAAGAATAAAGGAGGGCTGGAGAGATGGCTCAGCGGATAAGGCACTTGCCTCCAGTGCCTAAGGCCCTGGG